>AVPN01001480.1:0-21119 GCA_000695325.1 Pleurobrachia bachei | reverse complement strand
AGAGAGAGAGAGAGAGAGAGAGAGAAACAAGCGAGTGGCGTGGTGTGTTAGTGAGTGTACAGAAATTGTGTGAGCCAATCCAGTATCAACATCAACTCTCTGACATCAAGCCAACTGTGTGAGGGTACAGTCTCGCACCGTTGTGAGAATAATCTCAATATGATTTCTAAAAGAACGGAGAGAACGATCTAGAAAATCTGGAGAGTGAGACAAGGGGATTGAGTCAATCCTGAAAGAAACAGAAAAGGGTTTTAGGACACTCTCGCCTGGCCTAGTCAAAAGAAGGCATGGTATAAAATTAAGACGCGGCTCAGGGAGCTTTGCCAATAATATAGCCATTAGCAGTGGTAAATGAACACGCAGTACAACTACACACAAGTTTTTCTCTCTCCCTGGCCTCTCCCTCCCTCTCTCTCCGGCCCCTATCTCACTTCCGGTAGCGCTAAGGCAGAGGGAAGGAGGGGGTACGGTTGAGAGAGAAAGAAAAATACGGGGGAGAAAGGAACGTGTTCATTTGCAGGCACATGTGTACACAAACATTAACCGGAAGTAACGAAGAAAGGGGGAATAGAGCCAAGTGAATCCGTACTAAGGGATTCCGTACAAAACACTCGATAAACAGGGCCCAGGGGGGTGGGCTTTTTTAAATGACCCCCGAGGGTTTCTTGTAGGAATGAGTTACAATATGAGTCATATTACGACACCCGACCCATTGCCTACCGATCAGACCCGTCTGCCGGCGCCGACTGCAATCTCATTATAAGCGCCGTCAGACTGACCGAGACACAATATGCCAATATGATTGCTATCAGTGCAACAAAAGTTGGTTTAAACAGGGCAATAACGACACCACAATGTTAGAGTTAGTGGTCTGTTTACAGTTGCAGACCGGTCAGCACATGATGAGCTGACCCTTTGGGTGGGGGTGGGACCGGGGTAGTGATATCACCGCACAACACACAGACAGAACACACCGGGAATAAACAGAGAGATGTTCGGTAATGAATGATCATGTCCCTGATCAGCTTTCACAACCAGTTTCCAGTGGGTAATTGTGGCCGGGTAATAACTCGTCTCTAACGAGAGAGAGAGGGAGAGCGCGAGAGAGGGGGTCGAGAGAAATAAGCATAGGGAGACTGAGAGAGAAAGATGATAAGATAGCAAGGGACACAGTCCTAGGAGTAGGACTAAACTTGCGTTCAAGCTGCAAGGGTAAAAGAAGGAAAGGAAATTTTATAAAGAAGAAAGCCAGAGATAAAATTACGGGGCTGCTTAATTACCCGGCCACACACATAGGGAGATTAGACGACACAGTAATTTTAGGCAACAGAAATATAAGAATAGCTCAGAGTAATACACACAATTGTGATACAAAAAACACAGACACACTCTTCTTCGTTGAAACAATGTGCTAATTAATGTATTGGTAGTTTCGCATTCGTCGTTCCAGACGTGGTACATTCATTACCTAATCTACTTTCAAATATGACCAGCAGCAAATTTTACATCTAGCTATTTCGGTGAAAAGGACTTTAGAAACAAATACTATAACTTCTATTGGTGAACAGCAAATTAACGTTTGTGTTATTGGGTGTTCTAATATTCCGGGAAAATGCCGTGTAAAAGCAATATTATATCTATCAAACAAGAGTGAATTATATAAAACGGAGCCTTCTCAAAACATGGGGGGGGGGAACTTCCTTGAAAATAAGTTTTCTTTAATTCATCCCTCAAATTCGGTGAGAAACGACTAGAAACGGATATAGCGAGGGGCGAGAGATTGGGATACGGCATGCGTTTGGGTATGTCAATTTAGTCCATTCTCAAAATACGGGACACACAAACAAACAAAAACTAGAACAAACTGTCTCTCTCATCCTATAGTTGAAATAAGTATTCAAGGGACGGGGGGCCGCGCGTACGCGCATATTTACAAAATTCGATTTGCGCGTGCTAAATGTTTTCGCTCATATCTCCCGTTCCTGATAAGATAAAGACTTGATCTTGGTTGCGTTAGATAGAGAAAAATCTCATCTTTCCAATGCTTTCAGGTTCAAGTTTTAAGATTACCAGGAACTTGATTTCGATTGAGAGTATGTAAGGCGCGAAGGATATCTTAGTACACGGCCTTTTAGCCTGTCCCTTGGTTAAAAATTTCGACTATATCCCATCATCTCTCTTTCTCTCTCTCTCCTAATTTATAGTTCACTGTCAATATGCTCCGCGGTGGCTCGGATCCTAGATTTATCTTTCCTTTCGTTCCTCAGAACAGCTTTTTAGTTCCCTTCGACTTCTTACTATGTGACTTGTCTTTGGTGCTGAAAGGGGGAAGTGTGTAAGGATAAAATAACCCTAGATACAGCCATTGTTGCAGCCCAATCTGACTATTGAGTAGATGGAGATCGTGTAAACAATCGATCGCTGAAGGAAACTGATTTTATAAAAAAAAAAGTGAAAATCCGTCACCCAATATCCCTCACATGCTACCCTTTTCACAACGTCCCAACTTCCTACAAACCTGTTGAGTGAAGTGGTAGAATTGTTGACGGTGATGTTGGTGCTCAATTGAAGTTCCTCCAATAACTTCATTTGTTCCGCCAGTTCCTTCTTCTTGCCCTCCAGCTCCGATCTAATCTTCTCAATGTGGCGCTGGGCAGCCTCGTGTCGGGTCTGCATCTGAAGAGATGGATGAGTTGTTAGAGAGATGTTATTAGAGATACCATTGGAAGATATCATGGAAGTGTTCATAGAGATACACCTCCCACCCACTGGAGATTTAAAAACTTATTCCCTGTCTGAGCAAGGCAAGATCAGATCGGGAATCATCTAACCAATACCTCTTTTTTGTGGTTTTCCATTCCCTCCATGTTTTCCTTGACCCTCTCCTCTAAAGTCTTCTCCAGGTCAGCCATCATACTCTTCAGAGCCTCCTGGTGACTCCTCTTCTCTATCTCAAACTGAGCCAGCGGGTTCCTGGATAGGGAGGGAGATCTAGCGGAACTGAAAACACAACAATTGAGAGACTGAGGGAGAGAGAGAGATAGAGAGAGAGAGAGAGAGAGAGAGAGAGAGAGAGAGAGAGAGAGAGAAAGAGAGAGAGAAAGAAGTAGAGAGATAGTGTGTGTCTCTCGAAAGACTAACCTGTTAGAGGCAGCAACCTTACTATCCAAACTAACACTTGTAACTGCAGCCAGTTTCTGACACCTATAGTTCTCATAAAGGCCGTTATTTGTCACATCCTTGAGGTCCTGCATGTGCGTTCTAATCAGGAGGTTCCGCAGGAAGATGAAATCGCAATGGTCCGGATTCTCAACTGGAGAAAAAATTTAGATTTCAAGAGTGGATAAGGAAAAGATTTATAAAGATCTTAAAGAATAAAGAACTTAAAGAATATCGTGAATTTTAGATCAACCCCACCGGAGAGTAAGCTATTTTCCTTGTTATTGCATGGAAGTCGTTATGGGGTCCCCATGTAAGACCGGGAGTATTTCTTTCCATTTACATCCAATATGGTGTTGCTTCCCACCACAGCGAAGGGTAGTTGTGCCTGGAATGAGTTACTTTTTAGAGTTAGACACTGTAACTAGACTTTGTCTGGGGGTGAATAAAATGAAAAATATATTCCGAAAGAGCTAGAGGGGGTAAATATGGCACTGAGATCTGTCAACAGGTCCTTAGAGAGGGAAGTGTGAATGTGTGCCAGAGAGAAATAGCAATTCTAACTTTAGTATGACTTGATACACACGCCCAATTACAGTCATCTAGTTTTCTAATTCTAGCTACTAAATAATTTTGACCCGGACCAAATCAGAAGCATATTCTAAACTCTATTACATGTAGGATTTCTAAAAGGATATTTAGTAGAGTCTAGAGAGGATCTCACCTGAAGGTCTTGTTGTTCCTCTTCATCTTCATATTCCTCAATAGGAAACTGGTAAATCTTGATCTCATTCTCCTCGATCTGTCTCATCACATTAGCCTTGAATTCGACACACTCTTCAGGAGTGAGGGTGTCTGCTTTCCCAATCACAGGGACAATGTTCACCTTCTCATGCAGCTTCTTCATAAACTTGATATCCAGGGGTTTCAATCTGGGATAGAAAGATGTTTTAGACAAAGGAAGGAGAGTGTATGTTACATTTCCTATGCCGTGCTGCCAGGCAAGGTGCCAGCAAAAAGGGGGGCAGGTTGCAGCTCGACAAGTTGCAGAAAGGACGTCTCATGCGCGCCCCTCATCCCCCGCGCTTTTCCACTGTACTTTATTCAGATCAGTGTCTGTGTAACCAGCGCGTTCCTACAATGTACGAAGAGAAACCATAATTACTCTTCCGTACATTCAATGCGAAGCCAGAAGCATAGTAAGCTGTTGACAAATTACGAAGGGAAAATCCCGCTTTTTAGTACCTTCCTCACCCTTTCTAAATACCTCGAGAGAGATAGAAAGAGAGGGTCGGAGAGTCGCAGAAAATACCCCTATTGTGTGAGTGTAACACGAGCGCTTCGGGAGGTTAAGAAAATACTCTCTCTCTCCCTCTCTCTCGTGTAGCCATGAGCTTTCTTCATTCCAATATCGGCATGTGTGTGTGTCCGGATTAAGAGATTACAATGGCCACTAGCTGAGCGAGCGGAGAGAGATAGAGGAAGGGAGAGAGGTAGGGAGAGATGAAGGGAGAGAGAGGAGGAAAGATGGAGACAGAGAGACAATTAGACCATCGTAGTACTACGGGAGAAGTATCTTGTGTGTCGTATTAAATGTTTAAGAAGCTAATGAAACAGTGCTTTTTTGAATTATACATCTGTCGCAAAGTCTGACATTACTCGCTGGGATTACGTCTTTCTTTCTCTATCTTTCTCTATCTGTTTCTGCTATAGTTTCTTTCCGTCTTTCTCCCTCTCTCTACTGTGACACACCTTTTACCCTAACCCCAGACGTCTATAGTGTGTGTGCTTATGTGCGTCTTCTCTCTCTCTCTCTCCGTGTATTATAATACATCTGCCCAATCTCCCTACCCAAATACTAATCCCCCTGCACCCTTTACCCCACTTACCCATGACCAGGTGCGATGAAATACAGACAACAGTGTACCCTTGGGCACACTGGGCCGATTAACATGCCCCTCTGCGTTGAGGTACTCCTCAAACTTGTGGTCGATGTACTCCAGAATAGGCTGCCAGCTGAGGGGAGGGAAGGGGGTCAGTGGAGGGAAGTGGGGGTCAGTGGGGGTGGGGGAAGGGGGTCAGTGGAGTTAAACAGAGCGCATATGAAAGGGTCATACACAGCCGGGGTGGCCAATGTATGTGAAGGGGAGGGATAATAAGGAAGTTGAAATGTGAATATCCGAATTTCTACCAATGGAAAGTAATTCTGTACAGAGATACACAGACGGGTCATGCTAATGATCATGGCAACCTCTCAATTGGAGAATTGGATTGCCGCTAAATCTAGGAGGGAGAGAGGGAGAGAGAGATAGATGATAGGTCGGTGAGAGATAACTACAAGAAATATGTCCTGGTGATGTAATTTCAGGATATAGTATGTAATCTGGTCATGACCTAAGTGGCCCTACTTCAAGCCTCCTTAGAGACACAGGAGTTATTAGGGTGGGCCACAAACTGCCAAAATTACCAGATCTATATTTCACTGCCAAAACTTGCCCAGATAATCTGCTGCTATCTGACAATCTTAATGTGTCATGTGGAATAGAGGTATGAACTAAAAGAAGATTATCTTGTGAAAATGGAAACTTACCATTTGTTGTTGTTGATGGCATCTCCGAATCCTGGGGTATCGACCAGCGTTAATTTGAGGCTCACTCCTCCCTCTACAAGGTTCACAGTGGAACTCTGGACCTAATAATAGAATAGAGAGACGTAGAGCGATAGAAAGATAGAGAGATAGCGAGAAATAAAGATAGAGTAAGCAATTACATATTATACGTTGGATTTGTGTGTATGTGTGCCAACCTTTTGTCCACGTAGGAGTGTGCTACTCAACTTATGTCAATTGCACAGCTCACATGGAACAGTTGAGAGGGAGAGAGAGAGAGAAAGAGAGAGAGAGAGAGAGAGAGAGAGAGTATATATCTGTGAGGGGTGTGTGTGAGATAGCATGTACTATGTCTAATATATGGGTAGCCACTCGTCGCGTGTTACAGAATAGACTTTCATTATAACTCTCTACTCTCTGTGGCAATCACAGTTCTCTTTTCCTTCCCTCACATCCTTTCTTGTCTTGTTCTCTCAGAACAAGTTAGACGAGTGTTCGTTTACTTCTTTATATGTCGGAGAAACATGTTAAAAAGGCGGCATAGAACGGAGAGTGACGACAAAGACGTGTTCCTGATACATAAAATGCAGTGCCTTATTATAAATCCGAGTCAGACTTAGGATTATTACAGACAAGCGAATGAGAGAGTTACTTAGAGAAAGAACTGCTGGCAGGTCCATCACTCATCGCGGGGTAGTTACGTAGTGAGAGGAGGTTTGAGGAAGGGAGATAGTAAAGTGGAGAGAGGTTTTGGTGATCTTCAAAGAGAAAGGTGATGATTTGTAACCACCGATGTACGGAGAGATTGAGATAGTGAGATAGGGAGAGAGAGAGAGAGAGAGAGAGAGAGAGAGAGAGAGAGAGAGAGAAAGCGAGAAACACACACAAGAGATTGTTTAGTAAGAATGGTGTCTTGTTTCCAGAAACTTCTGCAGATCATACATTCATTTTGCTACCTACCTCCCTCTCCCTTAGTGAAACCCAGCCCAAATTAAGATCAACAATGATATGAGCGGGGAGGGGTGTATGTAACAAACCACAGCTCTCCCCTCACTACAACACCAACAACCACAATACACGAACCAACAGTCATTGATGATTGACACTTATTTGTAACAAGATTGGAAATGCTAAAACGGGCTAATTACCTCGACCGTTTTGGGCGGTTTTTCAGATGACCCATATTTCTGGTCCTCGTAGATGGAAGATAAGAAGAGAGAGTTGATAAGGGTACTTTTTCCCAGTCCAGATGAACCTAAAGGGCATTCGAATTGTTAGGAAATAGAAACATTTTACACGGATGTCAGAGTTGAGAAAAACAGTTCCAAGTAAAGGATAGAGTTGAGAGAAAAACAATATGTAATAGACAGTGATAAAGGGCAAGCTCCAGCCTCCTGGGTTTCTATTAGAAAGACTTGCAAATTAGAGAGAAGCCCCGAATTTATTCTTTCCTCTCCCTCTATATTCTCTATATTATATTCTGCTATCATTTCTCCACGATATATATTTATTCTCAATAGAGTGACAACAGAATACCGTATTCGAACAATCTGGCACGTGCCAGTGGATTTCTTCTTTTATTCCTAGAATATGCTTCCATTCTCCACTAAAATTATACGTGTATCTCACACAATCTCTGTCTAATTTCGCAGTTTATTCACCCAGAGAAGTACACACACATCTCAGACCCTGACAATACACCCCACTTAGAGCTGAACTCACTGACGTCCTGTACTAGTACCCACCTCACTCAGAATAATTTGCAGCTGAATTTATGCACCTGAAAACTCTTGATTCCCTTCTCTCACGCTCTCTCTCTCTCTCTCTCTCTCTCTCTCCCTCTCTCCCTCTCTCTCTCTTAGAGAGAGAGAGAGAGAGAGAGAGAGAGAGAGAGAGAGAGAGAAACATATCTGTGAGGGATGTGTGTGAGATAGCATGTACCATGTCTAATATATGGGTAGCCACTCGTCGCGTGTTACAGAATAAACTTTCATTATAACTCTCCACTCTGTGTGGCATTCACAATTCTCTTTTCCTTCCCTCACTTTTTTTCTTGTCTTGTTCTCCCACAACAAGTTAGACGAGTGTTCCTTTACTTCTTTATATGTCGGAGAAACATGTTAAAAAGATGCGGCATAGAAGGAACGGAGAGTGAGAGGGAAGACGTGTTCCTGATACATAAAATGTAGGGCCTTATTATAAATCCGTGTGTCAGACTCAGGCTTAGGATTATTACAGACAAGTGAGTGTCAGGGAGAGTTACTTAGAGCCTTTCTAGACGAGACAAAATCTCGTATGAGGCAGTTATAACTGGCAGTTATAACTGCCTCCTATAGTAGGTAGATACTCGTCTAGAACGACATTTTTACTCTAACCGCCGGTTAGAGTTTGAACCATTACCGGCTACTATAACTGGCAGTTATAACTGCCTCCTATAGTAGGTGGATACTCGTCTAGAAGGGAAAAGGGCCCTCGTATGAGGCAGTTATAACTGCTATTGTACGTGATCGCTGTCATGTGTGAACAAAATATGATACGGGGACATTGTGGAAACCTTACATTCACACGATCACATTCATTAGCAGTTATACCTGCCTCATACGGCCTTTCTAGACGATACTCGTATGAGGCAGTTATAGTAGCCGGTAAGAGTAGCCAGTTACTCGTTTAGAATGGTCTTACCTACCTACTATAGGAGGCAGCTATAACTGCCTCCTATAGTAGATTTTGTCTCGTTTAGAACAGCTCTTAGAGAAAGAACTGCTGGCAAGTCCATCACTCATCGCGGAGAAAGGTTACGTAGTGAGAGGGGATTGGAGGAAGGGAGATAGCAAAGTGGAGAGAGGTTTTAGTGATCTTCAAAGAGAAAGGTGATGATTTGTAACCACCGCGATGTACGGAGAGATTGTAAGATAGAGAGAGAGAGAGAGAGAGAGAGAGAGAGAGAGCGAGAAACATACACACAGGAGATTGTTTAGTAAGAATGGTGTCTTATTTCCAGAAACTTCTGCAGATCATACATTCATTTTGCTACCTACATCTTTCTCTTTCTCTCTCCCTCAGTGAAACCCAGCCCAAATTAATATCAACAATGATATGAGCAGGGGGATGTAACAAACCACAGCTCCTCTCACTACAAAGACACACAAACCAACACTCTTATTTGTAAAAAGTTGGGAAATAAAACGCTAGAAAGTGGGGTATTATTACCTCGACCGTTTTGGGCGGTTTTTCAGATGACCCATATTTCTGATCCTCGTAGATTGAAGATAAGAAAAGAGAGTTGATAAGGGTACTTTTTCCCAGTCCAGATGAACCTAAAGGGCATTCGAATTGTTAGGAAATAGAAATACATATTTTACAAGGAGTGAGTTGAGACTTGAGAGTTGAGAAAAGTTCCAAGTTAAGGATATATGGGGGTATATAATAGACAGTGATAAAGGGCAAGCTCCAGCCTCCCGGGTTTCTTTTAGAAAGACTTGCAAATTAGAGAGAAGCCCCGACTTTATTCTTTTCTCTCCCTCTATCTTCTCTATTATATTCTGCTATCATTTCTCCACGATATATTTATTCTCAATAGAGTGACACCAGAATACCGTATTCGAACAATCTGGCACGTGCCACTGGATTTCTTCTTTCATTCCTCGATATATAATACGTTTCCATTCTCACTCCACTAAAACTATGTCTATCTCACACAATATAATGTGTATCTCTGTCTAGTTTCGCAGTTTACCAAGAGAAGTACACATCTCAGACCCGGACAATACACCCCACTTAGAGCTGAACCTACTGACGTCCTGTACTAGTGCCCACCTCACTCAGATTAATTTGCAGCTGAATTTATGCACCTGAAAACTCTTGATTCTCCCTTCTCTCACGCTCTCTCTCTCTCTCTCTCTCTCTCTCTCTCTCTCTCTCTCTCTCTCTGAGCTCTCTCTCTCTCTCTCTCTCTCTCGCTCTCTCTCCTACGTTTGACCAGCCCTCAATTCTAACGTTTCTTCACACCTACCCCACCCAATGTCAAACTTGTACAAAACCTACACCAGGTATAATATCTCATGAACAGACATGCGACAGAGGGGAGGTAGAAACACGTACTGTGGAACACACTGGTTACCGAAAGGGAAACAGAGGTAAGAGGTTACAACACTTGGTTACACTGTGAGTTACTCACCAACAACCATAAGGGTAAACTCGAAGCCCCGTTTAACCGACTTCCTGAAGACCTGGTTTGGGAGATTCGCAAACCCCACATAACCATGTAGCGCCTTCTCCACCACATCCCCATCTATAGCACCAGGGGGCGTCTCGTTACGTAGGACCATGGTGAGATAAGCTAGTAAACAATGGATTTGTTAGGTTGTTATGAAGTACACAATTTAAAACTAACATTTGTAAATCAGGTCAATTGTCAATATTCGTAGGAAAAAACATTAGATTACACAAGCACAATTATTAGATTCGGTATAAAAATCAGGGGTAACAAAACATTTAAAACAAAGGTGAAAATAAAGCTGTGAGTCTGTCAATACAAAACTAAACTATATAAAGTTATAAACCCCTCCGCATTACATTTTATTGTCCTCTTTACATTCCTCAACTTCCCCCACACCTGCATACAGGTACTCATAGAGAAGATAATTCTCGAAACAGAACATTCCACCACCCCTTTTGAACTGTGATGCCATCCTATTAACTCCCCCAAAACACACCACCGGTCTCGATCCATCCCCGCATATAGCCCACTTACTATGATCAAGAGTCTCCTTGTAGTCCAAACCGAGCGTCCAGAACTTCATGTGCACAACATTCTTAACAAAATAACTCCCATCAGTGCAATTAGAGTGGAGTTTAGCATGACCATTCTGCCACGTCTCGGTGTAAAGACTGAGGGGAGGGGAGTAGTGGGGTGCAATCAGAGCGTCGTATATATCAGCCCCAAAATCCCCTGACTTACTGAAACCCAACACCTCCGTCCCATCAACCAGGGACAGGGGAAGGACAGAGGAGGTCGGGTTACTGGTACTGTCTAGTGGAACATTATCCACAATTCCCTGCAGATCAGGGAACTGGGTTAGAATATCACCAGGGATCTTCCACTCGTATACAAAGGGCCACATCATCCTGATTTGGTAGGCTAGTTTCCCCAGCATTTCAATTGGCAGGGTCATACACAGGACGTGTTGCCCATAGTGTACCCCCGAATGAGGGTACCCATAATCAGCAGACCGGTTGTAGGTATAGTGGGGTACACTGTGTACCAAATACACAATGGTTTCGTTATCAAACATTAGGGTGCCCTTTGTGTGACCATGGTCAAAACTTTTCTGACCACCCGGTACCTCATCATTATACATTAGATAATGTACCCCCGTGCTACCGTTACTACCCGGCCAGTAGACATCTCTCATGGTCATGGCCGGGGGACTCATGTAGGAATCTATACCAACTTGGTAGGGTTTGAGGAAAGGTGCGGCGGAATCAGCATAGTACGCATCCGTCACGTGGGGTGGTTTCAGGAGGAGATACCAGGGTCGGTCACCACGGAGACTGGTGCAGACAAGAGAGGAGATCAGATCAGGGAGGAGGGAGGAGAGAAGGAGGATCAGCATCCTATAACGGGGTGTGAGAGAATTGTAGGGATTCTATTCGGGGAAATATGTATTGCAAGGCGAACTAGCCAGGCATGCCTTGTAAGTTGTAACTACAGGCGAATCAAAGAGCGGGAACACACTTTGAGGGGAGAGAGGCTATTCACGAGACTATTCACGAGTGTTAAACTGCGGTCTGAGAATCTAGAATGGCACAAGCAGACTTGTGTGTTTTCAAGTAGCCATTCAATTACAAAAAAATAAAAAAATGTTTTAAAACTTTGTAACAATTGCAAATAGCCTCCAAATTGACACAGTTAGGAATCAAAAATATATTTCACTCCAACCAACTAACACCAAAATTAAAGAAACCTACAAAGTACGATTACATGAAAAAGTATAAGTGATCGAAAATCGGTTGTTTTGTCGATGACTTCTGGGTGAAAATAGCAAGGGAGGATATTGATTCTTAAGCTTATGATGCATTACGTAAGAAATTTCCATTCTGGCCTCCTCTATCGTTCTGGAGCAGCTCTCTGCCTGCTCCTGGCACGGTTCTCTGATGTAATAATAATATACATTCAACATACCGCTTTTATGCGTTATAAATGGAGGAAACAACTTAAACACCTAAAGAAGGCTAGTGTTGCATGAACATCTCTCCACCGCGACTAAAGCGGTCGATGTCGGTGAATTTTGTGAGGAACTATCCCGCTCGAAAAATAAAAACACTATTACGGATGAAAAAGCAGCCGTCTGAATCCTCTAACTGCATCAGCTTAAAATTGGTACTGAGAGCTTTTTGATCCTTCAGTTGAAACTTGAAAGCCGAAAGCAGTTGATGAAAGTTTGAAAATGGCTCTGAGTTCTGACCACCAAACCACTCAACCGTTTTGTCTAATTAAAAGTTTATCTGATAGGAAATCTCAAATCTTAACCCCATCCCTAACCCCAATCTCCAATCTGACCTTAAAATCGCGAGTGCTGACACTTAAAAGTTAAAACACCGAGATTTTAAAAAAACGATGGCGTTTTCCGTGGTTTTGTTTTTTAAGTTTCGGTTCCTATCGCACAACAAGTCGCGCGAAATACGTAACGCGCCAAATAAAGTATGACAATGCTGCAGAACTTAAGCCGCGCTTTGTATTTGCAAATTTATGAATTTTTCGGATCTTTCGATAATTTTTTTAAATTTTTTTTTCATCAAATTTTCAGCTCTTTTGACTTTTCTAATGATATATTCGATCCCTGATAAGATAAGAAACTTCAAAAAGTGGACACTGGAAAGATAATTCTAATGCATCCAAGATGAAGTCTCTATCTTATCAGGAACTGGAGATATCTCAGTCCACAGGAATAAAACTTGCCGAAAACCAAGCTTATGGTTCATGAACTCAAATTGTGTATCTTCCTTAGACTGAAATATGGATGAGTGCTTGTCTGGAGAAGGGTGTTCAACGCCTCGAACTGCAACTGCAAACATTTCCGACGTACTTGTAAGTCGTGACAGGGTTGCCAGCGAATCCAAATCAGACGAATCTGAGGCAGACATACTCGAAAGGTCAATACGGTTGTCAGGTGGAAACAAACAACTGTCTTATGGATCTCAACCTACAACAGTTCTATCCGGGCCGATAATGCACGCATGGGAAAGTCCTTCTGCCGCGGCAGTAGCAGTTAGCAGTAGCAGTTATTTCCCCGAGGCAACAGATGTGTTTACTCAAATGGTTGCTCCTTCCATGATCAACACTGTGGTTCCGCAACAACAGAGTGCACCACCGATCCAACAACAAATCATAGCTCATAATTCTCAAATATCACCTCACAATAATTCACCCCCTTATCCGCACACAAACCCTTCCCCTCAACAGTTTACCACTTCACCCCCTCAACAGTTTCCCACTTCACCCCCTCAACAGTTTACCACTTCACCCCCTCAACAGTTTACCACTTCACCCCCTCAACAGTTTCCCACTTCACCCCCTCAACAGTTTACCACTTCACCCCCTCAACAGTTTCCCACTTCACCCCCTCAACAGTTTACCACTTCACCCCCTCAACAGTTTCCCACTTCACCCCCTCAACAGTTTACCACTTCACCCCCTCAACAGTTTCCCACTTCACCCCCTCAACAGTTTACCACTTCACCCCCTCAACAGTTTACCACTTCACCCCCTCAACAGTTTACCACTTCACCCCCTCAACAGTTTACCACTTCACCCCCTCAACAGTTTACCACTTCACCCCCTCAACAGTTTACCACTTCACCCCCTCAACAGTTTACCACTTCACCCCCTCAACAGTTTACCACTTCACCCCCTCAACAGTTTACCACTTCACCCCCTCAACAGTTTACCACTTCACCCCCTCAACAGTTTACCACTTCACCCCCTCAACAGTTTACCACTTCACCCCCTCAACAGTTTACCACTTCACCCCCTCAACAGTTTACCACTTCACCCCCTCAACAGTTTACCACTTCACCCCCTCAACAGTTTACCACTTCACCCCCTCAACAGTTTACCACTTCACCCCCTCAACAGTTTACCACTTCACCCCCTCAACAGTTTACCACTTCACCCCCTCAACAGTTTACCACTTCACCCCCTCAACAGTTTACCACTTCACCCCCTCAACAGTTTACCACTTCACCCCCTCAACAGTTTACCACTTCACCCCCTCAACAGTTTACCACTTCACCCCCTCAACAGTTTACCACTTCACCCCCTCAACAGTTTACCACTTCACCCCCTCAACAGTTTACCACTTCACCCCCTCAACAGTTTACCACTTCACCCCCTCAACAGTTTACCACTTCACCCCCTCAACAGTTTACCACTTCACCCCCTCAACAGTTTACCACTTCACCCCCTCAACAGTTTACCACTTCACCCCCTCAACAGTTTACCACTTCACCCCCTCAACAGTTTACCACTTCACCCCCTCAACAGTTTACCACTTCACCCCCTCAACAGTTTACCACTTCACCCCCTCAACAGTTTACCACTTCACCCCCTCAACAGTTTACCACTTCACCCCCTCAACAGTTTACCACTTCACCCCCTCAACAGTTTACCACTTCACCCCCTCAACAGTTTACCACTTCACCCCCTCAACAGTTTACCACTTCACCCCCTCAACAGTTTACCACTTCACCCCCTCAACAGTTTACCACTTCACCCCCTCAACAGTTTACCACTTCACCCCCTCAACAGTTTACCACTTCACCCCCTCAACAGTTTACCACTTCACCCCCTCAACAGTTTACCACTTCACCCCCTCAACAGTTTACCACTTCACCCCCTCAACAGTTTACCACTTCACCCCCTCAACAGTTTACCACTTCACCCCCTCAACAGTTTACCACTTCACCCCCTCAACAGTTTACCACTTCACCCCCTCAACAGTTTACCACTTCACCCCCTCAACAGTTTACCACTTCACCCCCTCAACAGTTTACCACTTCACCCCCTCAACAGTTTACCACTTCACCCCCTCAACAGTTTACCACTTCACCCCCTCAACAGTTTACCACTTCACCCCCTCAACAGTTTACCACTTCACCCCCTCAACAGTTTACCACTTCACCCCCTCAACAGTTTACCACTTCACCCCCTCAACAGTTTACCACTTCACCCCCTCAACAGTTTACCACTTCACCCCCTCAACAGTTTACCACTTCACCCCCTCAACAGTTTACCACTTCACCCCCTCAACAGTTTACCACTTCACCCCCTCAACAGTTTACCACTTCACCCCCTCAACAGTTTACCACTTCACCCCCTCAACAGTTTACCACTTCACCCCCTCAACAGTTTACCACTTCACCCCCTCAACAGTTTACCACTTCACCCCCTCAACAGTTTACCACTTCACCCCCTCAACAGTTTACCACTTCACCCCCTCAACAGTTTACCACTTCACCCCCTCAACAGTTTACCACTTCACCCCCTCAACAGTTTACCACTTCACCCCCTCAACAGTTTACCACTTCACCCCCTCAACAGTTTACCACTTCACCCCCTCAACAGTTTACCACTTCACTATATCTGTATCACCCATCACATCACCCACCACAACACGCACCCTCACCCTCCCACTTCACTGGTACCACAGTAAACCCGATGGGGGATGGGCTCCTTTCTCCTACCTGGACTCCAGGAGAATTGAAGAGGCCTATACTAACTCCGTCGCTCCAGAAACTGGTATGTTCTTCCTCGTTTTAGATTCGGGCACCTCGCAACCCTCTTTAGTCTATATTCGCACACGAAATTGTGCGACCCTCTCACATGACAAAATATAAATTGGTTATGAAATGAGGTATCTAATTTGACTCAAATGTCCAACCCTCTTCAGCAGGAGGAGATGATCAGGATGGCAGTACGGTCAGTACTGACGGGGGCAGGTACAGTGTCAGTCTAGCTAGTAGACAGAGGGCCCCTGTATACTGGAGTGGACCATCATTAGCCATCAGGAGGTGCTCCTGGTTCTACCGGGGAAATCATGACATCATGCAACCATACAACGAGGAACGGGCTAAACTTCTTGAGGTACCATTCGGGGGATGTACCAGAATCAGGCAGAGTGGTGGTGGGGTTGTGTTGCTAGATTCTAACTTCTTGCCAGAATGAAGGTAGGAACACTATTTAACAATTGTATCCCTAGGAACACTACGTGACTGCGGTCAAGTTGAAAACATTTCCGATGCGACTCTCTCTCTCTATCTCTCTCTCTCTCTCTCTCTCTCTCTCTCTCTCTCTCTCTCTCTCTCTCTCTCTCTCCCTCTCTCCCCCTCTCTCCCTCTCTTTCTCTCTCAATCTCCTTCCTTCCAGGGTACTGTACCCAAGTTAGTGCGGCGTGGGGTACCAGACGAGGCTAGCATTCCATCCGATGAGCCCGACACTATTGATCATCTAGTTTTTGTGCTACATGGAATTGGCTCTGTGGCGGACCTCAAATTCAGGAGTTTCGTAGACTGTGGTAGGTTATTTTATGAAATCAAACATTTCATGAAACAAAATTCTTGTCAGCAAAATGTCATTTTTGTATATTTACAGCAGAGAATTAGCTCAAAAGGGTCACAAACATGTCGAGTTTTTGTTCCACAATTTTACTCAGCTAGTTCTTCCTTTTTCACACCATTATTGTCTACAGCAGCTCCTCCGTTCACAAAGACAACGTCACCTTCTTGTTCTAGTTTATTATCCTCCTGGTCTGGGAGCTGCTCATCATCACTTTCATCCAAGGTGTGCAGCTGCAGGGTACTAGCCCCAGTTGCCATTGTGTTTAGAACAACCATGCTGCGATCCATCTTGCTATTGGTCACCGGACCTGCACCACGTCCGAACACGGGGTTTAGGAGACCCCGGGTCCGAGACACAATGACACACGGGTTAAAGGCGCTAGTCAGGATGGGCAGGAGGAAGTGGTTTACCAGTTTAAAGTTGGAACTGTCACCAAAGTACGCGACGAGATTTGTAACTATCGATATGACATATGGGATGTTCATTATCACAATGGTGGTACAACTCCGCAGTTTTCCTTTCCTGTTAGTACAATCCACCATTAGCCACCGGAGGTAGGAGCATGTCACAAGGCTGACCGATACCCCAATTACACAGTGGATGGTGTTCATTAGGAAACACACGTGACTGTTCAAGTGGTGCAGAGTTTCTATCAGGTTCTCGTTAGGGTTCTCAGTGAAGTCCAATAATCCCGTGAGTACTAAACTCCCTCCGTTCCCTAGGGCCATGTATACTGCATAGCATATCAAGTAGGCCAAGACCAGTCTGAATTTCACCCTAAGAAAGGGTTGTACAATTCCAATGGTCCTGGTCACTGCCAGCATGGTAGTAGTGACCTGACTGATACACCCAAAGGTGCAACAAAGAAAGTCCGGGATCTGGGTCAGGAAGACTGATCTACTAAACTTATAGTCCGAGAAACAGATGTAGGCACAAAACAGTGCTGGTACCAGGTTGGTAGCTAGGTCTGTGAGGGCTATCGTCTTGAACAGGAAGTTTTGTATGGTCTTCTTCCGTTTTGTGTACGCATAGAAGATGAGAGGGTTGAGTATGGTTGAAATAAGGAAGCAGACCACCATGAAAACACCCACGATGTAATTTGCAGCATCATTGTCAGACTTCTTTGTTGAGTTGACGAGACTGAACACCATTCTTTCTACAGAGTTAGTAGAATTAAATTTAGATGGGAAAATCACGGAAGTCGGAAATCGTTTCTGGTCTCAACAATTTTGTAAAACAAATATACCAACTTAACTGGGGGAAAGGTAGCAAACGTAAGCAAGGGAACATAATAATGATGTGGGGAATATTATGTGCATACTCAGACAAGACACAATATTGACTATTGAGGGATGAGTCTCACGAGTTCGCAATATGTGACAATATGGTGGCAAGAAAATTGAGCCAGCAAAATGAATATAAGGAGAGCAAGAGGACCCATTAAGGCCCTCTAATTAAAAGGAAAAGGATCTTTATCAAAGTGCTCACTAATCTGCAGTCTACACACTCCACAGACAATAAAAACACAACATGAGTTTATCTCCCACGACAAGAGGAATCACTCACGAAGGAACTGTACGTTATGTTAGTCTCCCAATAGATCTGCGTTTTTCTATTTATAACGTAGTCTTACTCATCAAGCCAACGCCTGTGATACTAAGGAGTAAAGAGGCTATGACTATCTCTCCCCACCCCACCCCACAACGGGGTGGGGAGAGGAATTGCTGTGTGGTAGGGTCTAGGGACCCATTTCTAGTTTCTACACAAGCGGCCCCTTTCATAGTTTGTGTTCACACCGTTTGATGTGGTTGCTTTATGAATTTTGGACTTGATTAATATCTTCAACATAATAATCACTAACTGAATCGGTAAAGTTAGACTCCCATTCGCACAAGAGTTTGAACAATAACTGTCTCGGTAATTCGTCCTCCGCTTTTTAGTTGTACTATTAACGGTGGACCGACTGGGTGATGACAATGTGTCAAGAATGAACAAGTTTCTCTTTCTCCAGGAAATCTCACACCTCATCGTTAGAAAAGGGTGCGAACACAACTACCTACTCTATTACTACATCTATACTATTCGAGGTAGAAGCCAGAAGGATAGTAGAATTAGCAATACAACAATCCATCTGCAGTGTAGTAGTATAGAGAGAGGGGAGATACAGAGATGGAGAGAGAGAGAGGGTAGTTGAATGAGATCCCGTCGACCTGCGATTTATGGCATCTGCTAAGAGAAAGAACTAATAACTCAGATATAAACATGTGGTGTGTTGAATGCTCATAAGCAAAAACTAATTAATTGCCAAAGTAAGGGGGCTTCGATTAATCAGCTAAGTTGCATGTCCTTAAGATCGGCAAATTAAAATGTATTGACTAGCGATATTTTAGGCAGTTCAATAATAAAAGTGCTGACACAAGGTCTTCTCCTTGATCCGTTATGCTCTTCTACCTACATCAAACAATTATGTTTCAGTCCACTTGACCTCTTAAATGGATTCCCTTGCTTATCTCTCATTAATATGGTCAACCAAGATAATATCATAATTGTCGATTAAGTAAGTAGATGTCATCCCTTTGCAACATCATACCGCCAAGTATCACAATTCACGGGAAAGCAACATTTAAAGCAACATACTTTGTATCTTGCTAAGCTGCATAACTCACTCAGCTGTATATCATTGATCTACCGAGTGCGCTGAGCTCTGATGGTTATTGGTTCTATAATCCATTACCTTCACAGTTCACAGAGCAAGCTCACTGCATCAAGCAGGAATGGTGTGCTTGGTGCTGACTCTTTAAAAGGGTTGTGCCGCGCCCTTACACCTCGGTGACCCACCCTTGAATAGCCGTGTTGCTAATACGAAATGAGTCTGATATGTGATGACAAATCTCTCATCATATATCAGCTGAAAGACCACACCGTTATTTTGAAATAACGATGTGAGGCACCTCTCTCACTAAGCTCAAGAATTAAGGGTGCAACAGTGGTTTCCATTCTGAATATTCTGACCCCAGTTTATAATGAGGAGAGGCTGTCCCTAAGAGGCAAATGACTATTATAAAGTTGCTACACAGCAGCATTAGAGCAACTGTGCTCCCTCTCACTCTATCACTCACTCTATCACTCCTCTATCACTCCTTCTCTACCCTCTCTAACTCTACCCTCTCTAGCCTCACCTTTCTGAATATCGATCTCTTTCTCCATCTCTTTCTTTATATCTCTCTTTAGCTCTCTTTCTCTTTCTTCTTTTTATAGTTCTTTTCCTAAACTAATTATTATCGTGGTCCTATTACTCCATATCACCTGCCTTATCACACCTTTAAATTTATAGATCATTTCTCCCTCTATAGTATAGAGTCTATACAGCACCATACCCTAATAGCAATTGGCACTGCCCTCTAATCACCAACAGCATGTTATTATATTCGTGATTATGATTATTCATTAATAATTCGACATACACCATCATATCAACAAGATACTCTCTCCCTCCAGCTCCCATCCAACTCCCTTCTCTCTCTTCCCCTCTATCTTACCCCTCTTCTCATATCCCCCTCTACCCATACCCCCTTCCCTCATTTCTTCTCCTCAATCTCACCCCCTCTTCCCCTTCACAGTATCGGATATGAGGGCAACTGGACAGCAATTAGTTGCCGAGCACTGGACCAAACTATCAGAGAATAAAGGGGAAGGGGATCCTACCAGCATAACAGGTATAATATATTTCTCAGGAGTTGGCACTGGGCTGTCTATTCTATCGAAGCAGAATATTTTCCTTATTATAAGCGACATCTGGCAGCTGCGACAAAGTGATTAAGGACTAATGAAGGCAGGTTTCGGGAACATGAAATACACCTTCAGCTGCCTACGTTTGACGTGTGAGACAAAACGTGGGACATGGAAAACATATAGCGTTCTTTAACTAAAACATCTCTCTCTACTTCTCTAACATTCTCTATATCTCTAACCCTCTCTATATCTTCCCTTTCTCTATGAGGCTTGACAAGTTAGTCGTTAGTGATAATCATACGTTAACGAAGGTCTAGACTAGAAAACACGTCAGCCAATCTTCTAGAGCAGGGTAATTTTTCTAAAACTATATGTACAGTACCTACAGCAAGTAAAACAAAATGAAACGCATAGACATGTGTTCAATGCTCCATCTAAATGCTCTCTATATGATCTCAAAATTATTGTATGCAATTCTGTTTGTCCCCTTACCTCCCTTACTCAACAACACCCTCCTTCCTCTAACTCTCTAAATTCTGGGCGGTCTAGTGTGCAGTACCCAACCCTCTATCGATTTAACACAATGCTTGGGTACTAGTCAGGTGTTCTGTATTTCACCCCACCTGTAATTTGTACTAAGTATCCATTGGAATTAATTGTAATAATTACTATATGTACTACACCCTCCCCCGACCCACGTTGTATAACAGTGAAAACAAGAAACGGCAATTGAGCGCAGTAAACTGAACAATGTGAACATGTATCCAACTACTACAAGTAGTTTAGGATAGGGAGCTATAGATATAGGGAACTAGACAATAATAGTGCCTATAAATATACTACTAAGTAATATTTACTTATTGTAGCTCGTAGTCTTATTCAGTCGGCCTGTAGTGCCAGTCCTCCTCTCTTCTTTTATCCCTTGGTAAACAAGAATCATTTGCATTATGTGACCATAATGCTGAGTTTCCCTGCCCTAGTCGGCGTAAAGTCCAAACCAAA
>AVPN01001478.1:15447-35158 GCA_000695325.1 Pleurobrachia bachei | reverse complement strand
ATTTCCAGCTGCTTCTAGGGGACGTATGCGTGTTCGAGACCTGATTAGCCCCCTATAGCAGCTGGAAATGTGATCTTTGAGGGGTACATGACCTTAATTTGGCCTAATTAGAGCGTGTTCCATCACTTTAAACAGTTCCTGTGAACAAACAGTAAAAGTTGGCAACTCATAAAACAGACAAAACATTCAAAATCGTCTTATCTGTCTCTCCTTAAAATCTGAAATCTCTATCTCATTAGATTCCAGGGATATGACCGTGTAAAGTTGGAGGAAGTTTTTTGGCAATAGATTCATTCAGGAAC
Source organism: Pleurobrachia bachei (assembly GCA_000695325.1). Lineage (NCBI taxonomy): Eukaryota > Metazoa > Ctenophora > Tentaculata > Cydippida > Pleurobrachiidae > Pleurobrachia > Pleurobrachia bachei. The sequence goes on along the minus strand of AVPN01001478.1, from coordinate 34,856 downwards.
AGTGAAATTTGTTGTAAAACTAGGAGAAAATTGCTACAACTTAGTTTTACCATGTCCCAAAATTTGAAGATGAAAGATGCCAAAGTTTTCACGCAATTCGCGATATACCAGTCCCAGTCATTTAAAATCACACAGTACTTACTAACCGGTATTGGTAATCGATTTTGAACCACTACCGGCTACTATGACTGCACTTCAAGGATTATCCCTGGGAAACTGCACTTCATACGAGTCGGTAGTGGTTACGGGGATCGCAAAATGCAGTTGTAACTTGTTGAGTAAATACATATTAGCCCTTACTCAACAAGTTGTAACTGTTGTAACAGTTGTCACATACAAACCTTCCTCGATAATTTACCTCTTTTTGTACCCCAGTTTATCTGGATGACCTAATGTTCGATATTTTCTTTAGGAAGGCTCTAACGGATATTTTCCACTGTTTGGATCTGAACGGAGACTCAATTCTTGAGAGGAGGGAGTTTGAACTCTTTCACAACATGACTAGCCCCGGAGACAAACTTACTGATGCCATGTGGGCCGTTATTCAAGGTATTTGGGGATGGGGTGGGTGGAGGGGTAGGTGGTGGGGTGGGGAGAGGTGGAGGGTGGGTAGGGTGGAGGGTAGAGAGGGAGATAAACTCACTGATGCCTTGTGGATTGGGGGGTGGGGGAGGAGTGGTGGGCCGTTGGGATGGTTTGGTGGGGAGGTGGAGGGTGGGGCGGAGGGGTAGGTGGAGGGAGGGAGATGTGGACTGTTAAGGGCCCACACAACGATCGCTGCGGCTCAAGAGCTGGATCTCGATCGGGTTTTATCTCAAACCAGTAGCAACTATCATAAATAATGGCATCTAATATAATATGCTATCATATTTATAACATTTTACAATACTACGTAAACCGTTACTATCGCATACTGTATTGTTCTATCTAGCATGTCTTTCTATTATTTCCTTATTTCAGTATTTCTCTCGCTTGCACTCTATCTTCCTCTCTCCGCTCGCTTTCTCTCCTCCTTTCTCGCTCTCCCCTTTCTCTCTCAGACACAAACCAATAGTGTTTTTAGTATCCTTACCAACTATTTATCACGTATTATCGTACGCACATCGTACGTGAATTGAATATATTTCTTTATAGACAACTTATTATCATATCAAGCAGTTGAATATATTTCTTCTCAGATAACTTCAAGATGAACAAGGGAGGTGTTACGATTGAGGGTTTCCTTCAACTTCAAGAGATGTCCCTTGAAGATGATGAAGGTGGAGTGGAGGAGATTAGGGAAACCCTCAAAGCCATGGGGTACAACAGTGGATTGAGTCTTACTAGGGTAAGTTGAAACTTGGTTTATTCCCCATCTGCGAAACAGGGTCGAGAGCAAGGCAAGATTTGCCAAGCTAGACTTTATATAAAATAATAAGGGGTTGAACAAAACAAAGCAAGATGTGACAGGTAGTTAAGCTGTATTTAATTGTGTTGAGAGGGCCGAGCAAGAAACATTTGGCTTGAGTTCTTGACTAAAATAGCTTATTAAATCCAATCACGGAGTTTTTAAATCAAAATGTCAAGACTCAAAATATAGGATAAGGGGAGAATAAGTGGAACTCTACGTTTTTAATAAAAATAAAAGATAGCACACTATTTTAATTAAAATGTCACCATCCCCTCCTCTAGGCTGTACCGTGGCATCTCGACGTAGCGTCTAATGTGGACATTTCTCTGTCAGTCACCTCTATCTTACCTCTAACAAAGTGTCATCTAATGGGTAAGCCACCTGTATTCTACCGCTATAAACATAAAAAAGTTGTACAATTCCACTATAACAGGGTTGCACTAATATCGGTTAAACATAAAGGGGGGTTCGGCCTATACGTCGTTTAACGATATGTTTTTCATTAGTTAACTCCTATTCTCGCATTTCATTTACACATGCGTTCTACAGAAAAAGCATTGATCAGCAGTGTGGAGAATAGCGGGACTGTAACAAGCACAACCAGCACATACACTGTCCTCCTTCATACCCTACCATGGAGGGCAACAGCCGTTATTCGAAATAAGGTGAGTTCAATCCCTCCCTTCCCCGGAGGGTTAGAATCAAGGTTTCCGGGTTGGGAAATTTTGAACCCAGAGGAACTCAACACGGGGGAGAGGAAAGGGGTCATAACCTAACCAGATTAGGCTATTAAACCTAGCATAAACCTAACATAAACTATTAAACCAGATCCTTGCGTAAACCGCTATATTTTTAGTTAGGTAACCTCTACAAACTCCCTACCATAGCATCCTAGAGTCGAGTAAGGTGGGTAAAGGAAAAGAGGTGGGGGGTTGACATACTAGGTGACACAGTATTTGCCTTCGTGGCAAATTGGAATACTCTTTCTCCATGCCCCGTGAAAGCGACGCAATCAATCTATTCGTAATTTATAGTCTCAATTCTGAGATCTCTACAGTTCGTCTTTTTAATAGAAATGTCTCCCAAAACTGTATCATCCAACCATGACGACATTTAATCAAGCAGAGTTTTCCAACAGGGATCGAAGGCGCTACGGTTCGAGATTGATGCAGGGAAGTCGTCTAATTGTCTCCACAACCCCCCGTTTAAGAGGCATACACTGACTGTCCCAGGGAACAAGGCAGCGGTGAGTAATTATATCTAGGATCTGCAGTGGTACTGAGTGGTTTAGATCTAGGATCTATATAGGGATGAACGTCGAAGTGGCCGTTCGTTCAGCGGTATCTAAGCGACAGACTGTGCTCCCTCATAAAACACTCTATAGGCACAAAGCTGTAAAGCTGTTGCTCATACTTTTTGAACTTCCAGTGGAAGTTTGTTAATATTTTCGAATGACTTTTAACATGCCAGTCTTCATGGTTACCGATACAGTTGCCATGGCAACCGTGTTATTGACGTTGAAAGGGGCAAAAGGAGCCACCCGGCAAAGCCGGGTGGGTTGTCAAAAAGAATATAAACAATAAGCAATATACGTAACTTGAGCTGCGTGCACGAAGTTACAATCATATTGATTAAGAAATAACCCTTGGAGTGCTGGCAGACTCAGTGGAAGATCTTGGCGTTATCATGTGGGAGGTAGAAGTAGTAATAGAAATAGGGGAATGGGCTAAAATTTTAGAACCTTCTAGAACCCCCACAGAACTACAATAGGGGAATGGGCTAAAATTTTAGAACCTTCTAGAACCCCCACAGAACTACAATAGGGGAATGGGCTAAAATTTTAGAACCTTCTAGAACCCACACAGAAGTACAATAGGGGAATGGGCTAAAATTTTAGAACCTTCTAGAACCCCCACAGAACTACAATAGGGGAATGGGGTAAAATTTTAGAACCTTCTAGAACCCCCACAAAACTAAAATAGGGGAATGGGCAAAAATTTTAGAACCTTCTAGAACTCCCGCAGAACTAAACTAGGGGAATGGGCTAAAATTTTAGAACCTTGTAGAACTCTCTAAATTAAGAACTTTCAGAACACTTGATATTTTCACTAGAACAAAGACTAGTTAGTAAAGTTTCTACTGTTAAAAACAACAGTTTAATCTCACGCCATACTTTGAAGAAAAGGTTGTCGACTTTCTTAAACTTTATAAAGACGAGATTAGTTTTGCCAAAGAGATTGGCTTCGCTCGTGATAGCTATCGCTTTCCAATTCTTCATATTGAACAAGTACCTGCTATAATAGAAGGTGTTGCTCGACTATACACCAATCCTACTATCCGGTTAGAGCTAGCCTACTTTTGGGAGGATATCTTCACATCACAGCACGGAATATATGTTAATCCGAAACTTCTATCTTTGCGGAATCTTCCAGACACAATTTTACTCAACAGTTTTCCCTGCGGACGAATTATATCTCTTGCGTATATCAGGGTTCTCGTTTTCAGATCATCATTGAAGATACAGGAGATTCGAAACGAGTTTCCTATATAAACCATCTAGACTATCAGTTTTTCAACTGCAATGGTTCGTAAAAAGAGCTCAAATAAAAAGCTACTAGGTGATGCAATTGAAAGATTGTATACCGACCCGAGTTATTCAGGGGCATTTTCAGGGAAAGAGAGTTTTTATCGCTCTGTAAAAGAAAATAACAAACAGTTTAAAAGAACCCAGCTGGACAAATCCTTACTCAAGAGTGATGCATATACTTTACACAAACCAGTTCGTAAACCAAAACGTTACAGACGCATCTATAGCAAAGGTATCAATTATCATTTTCAAGCAGATCTTGTTGACTTATCCGCCTACGCAGATAACAACGATGGTTACAAATGGATAATGACTATTATTGACACCTTCAGTAAAAAACTGTGGGTGTTGAAGTTAAAAAACAAATCTAGCAAAACGGTATACGAAGCTTTGAAGCCGTTATTACAGAAACTAAATCCTCAAAAGTTTGAAACTGACGAAGGTGGAGAGTTTACGAATAAGAAACTCCAACGCTTTTTAAAAGAACTGAACATCAAACATTATTCGGTATCTTCTGATCAGAAATGTGCGATAGCAGAACGTGTAAATCGAAGTTTAAAGACCAGGATGTTTCGTAGCTTTACTGCTCGCGGATCTCATCGTTGGGTTGACATCTTAGATCAGCTAGTACATGGATACAACAACAGTTTTCATAGATCTATACAGATGAAGCCGAGTGAAGTGACTAAGAAGAACGAAAGCTTGGTTCGAAAAACATTATACCCTCCTGAACCTCCTCGAGATCCGCCAAAGCTTAACCTTGGTGATACAGTACGAATTTCCGGTCTAAAAGGCATCTTTCAGAAAGGGTATGAACAGACTTGGAGTTACGAAATATTTACAGTAAGTCAAGTGAGAAACACTAACCCTGTAACCTATCGTGTGAAAGATTTTACAGATGAAGAGTTGAAAGGTAGTTTCTATGAATCTCAACTTCAAAAAGTTGATAAGTCGAGTAATATTTACGCTATTGATAAAGTTTTGAAAACTAGAAAAGTTAAAGGACGAGTTCAATATTTTGTCAGTTTTAAAGGTTATCCTGATTCAGAAAACAGATGGATTGATAGAGCTGAAGTGTATGATATATATTATATAAGTATGTTGTATCATCTATGTTTAAACAACAATGCGATTACTTGCCAACTCAAATATTCTTGTTATTGGTGCAAGTGGTAGTGGTAAGACTACCACTATCATGAAAATTGTAAAAGAGGAACTCATTTCACCCATGCCTAGAAAGATATACTACCTCTATGCAGCTCACCAACCTTTTATGGATTCATGGAATCGTGAGAACAAACAACAAATTGAATTTGTTCACGGGTTAAAACTTGATGTTATTGATAGTTTTAAAGGACCTAAACTTTTGATACTAGATGATCTAATTCTCGAGCTAAACAAAGAAATGGCTCAACACTTTATCGCTGGATCACACCATAAGCAGACAACAACAATATTTGTGACGCATAGCGTATTTCTTAACAACGAAAACTATCGACTGATCAGTCAAAATGCTCAGTACATGATACTATTCAAAAACAAACGTAACCTGTCTCAAGTTAATTTGCTAGCTCGTCAGATTCTAGGATCAGAGAGTGATCGAGTTTTAGAGGCCTATAAATACATTGGACCTTTTCAGTTTGTCTTACTCTCGTTTCATCCGAAGGTACCAGAAGATCTGTTAGTATCAACTGACTACTTTACACCATGCCCAAAGATCTTCCTGTAACGTTAAAAAAGCATCACGCAGCCTTAAAATTGTTATCGAGAAAAAACAATGCTCAGATTCGAATCGTTCTTGATAACACACCATCACTTCGTAAGGCACTGAAGTTATTGTTTAGAACCATTTTGAAGGGTGGTATAACAATGGGGAAAAGTGACTTGAAAAAACTCAAACGCCACCGCACCTTTATAAGAAAACATGCACATATGCCTATAAAAACAGATCAAAAGGGAGGATCTATCATTCGATCAATCCTGCAGACTATACTCCCTCTTCTACCAGCTATTTATACTATGAGATATCAACTGTTGGCGGATGACGGGACAGTAAAAAAGACTCTTAACCTCCCTCCAGAAATCCTTCCTATAAAAAGAGCAAACAAAATAGTAAAAAAATACAAATCCAAAAGAAAGCGTAGGCGTGTCGATTCTGCAAAAGCTCTTGTAAATGGATATAATTGTTACAAGCGAAGATCAAAAACCAAATAACTTTACATCAAATTTTGTTGATGTTATATCTCTGGCGGATAACTTTGAAGTTGCGGTCAAGGGTATTTTCCACGGTCCAACATACAACATTACTGAAGAGTGTAATAGCTATCGTGTGTACCAGGAAACAGATGATGATGTTACTACTGGAGCTATTACTTTTAAAATTCTTCCAGGGTTCTATGCAAATACATGTGAAGTTTTGAAATCTATGCAGAATGCACTGCTCGGGACCTATACATCAGAGTTAACGATTAATCCAGCTGGAGAACTTGTGTTTAAGCTCACGTCAAAAACATATGATGGTAAAGTCATAAAAAGGTTAGGATTTTTGTCTGGAGAAAAACAAACGTAACCTGTCTCAAGTTAATTTGCTAGCTCGTCAGATTCTAGGATCAGAGAGTGATCGAGTTTTAGAGGCCTATAAATACATTGGACCTTTTCAGTTTGTCTTACTCTCGTTTCATCCGAAGGTACCAGAAGATCTGTTAGTATCAACTGACTACTTTACACCATGCCCAAAGATCTTCCTGTAACGTTAAAAAAGCATCACGCAGCCTTAAAATTGTTATCGAGAAAAAACAATGCTCAGATTCGAATCGTTCTTGATAACACACCATCACTTCGTAAGGCACTGAAGTTATTGTTTAGAACCATTTTGAAGGGTGGTATAACAATGGGGAAAAGTGACTTGAAAAAACTCAAACGCCACCGCACCTTTATAAGAAAACATGCACATATGCCTATAAAAACAGATCAAAAGGGAGGATCTATCATTCGATCAATCCTGCAGACTATACTCCCTCTTCTACCAGCTATACTATGAGATATCAACTGTTGGCGGATGACGGGACAGTAAAAAAGACTCTTAACCTCCCTCCAGAAATCCTTCCTATAAAAAGAGCAAACAAAATAGTAAAAAAATACAAATCCAAAAGAAAGCGTAGGCGTGTCGATTCTGCAAAAGCTCTTGTAAATGGATATAATTGTTACAAGCGAAGATCAAAAACCAAATAACTTTACATCAAATTTTGTTGATGTTATATCTCTGGCGGATAACTTTGAAGTTGCGGTCAAGGGTATTTTCCACGGTCCAACATACAACATTACTGAAGAGTGTAATAGCTATCGTGTGTACCAGGAAACAGATGATGATGTCACTACTGGAGCTATTACTTTTAAAATTCTTCCAGGGTTTTATGCAAATACATGTGAAGTTTTGAAATCTATGCAGAATGCACTGCTCGGGACCTATACATCAGAGTTAACGATTAATCCAGCTGGAGAACTTGTGTTTAAGCTCACGTCAAAAACATATGATGGTAAAGTCATAAAAAGGTTAGGATTTTTGTCTGGAGAGCATAAAGATCAACTCATGGATATGTTGGGACAGTGTTTACTAGGCCTTTCAAAAACAATAACTGTAAATAACTATACTATAGAAAATCAATCCGAGATTTGTTGTTTATACTCTTCAATTGTAGAAAACATGACAATAAATCAACAGCAATCTCACTTGTTGGCATGTTTTCCTATAAAATCTGTACAGGGTTATAACTATCATGAAGTTATTAATCCAATGTTCCGTCCGTTGAATGTTCATGCATTCACGGATATACACTTTCTTCTAACTGATATTAATGGGAAATTGTTGAATTTTCACAAACTACCAACTGTTATTGTATTAAATATTCGCAAAGCTTATACGAGTGTTTTAGTATAAATACAACGACTAACAAACAATCACAAATCACGATGCGACTACTGTACCATCCTTCTGCACTCCATACTGCTGCTTTTGATAAAGCCCTTGATAACGATCTTGGTGTATATCATAACCAACGCGGTGGAGGTCTTGGAGGTTTTCTTAGAAAAATCTTTCGAACGGTAGTACCGATTGGTAAATCAATTCTTAAAAAAGGGTTTGAGATAGCGAAACCGGGTCTTCAAACAGCAGGTAATGAACTGGTGGGAGCTGCAAGTCAATACGCTGCTAAACAGATCGCGACTGGTGCTAACAAACTTACTGACAAGATCGGGAAAAGAAAACGTGATGCCCTGTCATAGGTATATAAGGGGTGATCTGAGTCTACATACCACAACATGTCAAAGTATGTTAACTCATCCGAGGGTCTGTCCTCACAGCTCCATCTGTGGAACCCTATGCCCACACAGACATCTATAGTATCCTCCAAGTTTATAGATGTGTACCCAAGTAACTCGATTGATAGCTCTGACACTATTTCATTCACCATACCTGCCTTGGAAAAACTAATGCTGGACTCAGTTGAAGTGTATACTGAACTGAGAGTGTTAACAAGCACAGGAACCGACCCTGCTGCAAAAGCTAATGTTTCAACTGCTCCTCATCTCGGAGCAATTTTATGGAGAAATGTAGAAGTATCAGCTGGAGGGGTAACTCTTACCCAATCCTATGATAACTCATATGCTATGTTCAAGTTCTGGGATGATACAATTCACCATAGTCATAATGACCGCCCTTATTTCTCTTTAAAAGAAGGATTGCTTCTTGATAGTGTAGGAGATAAAACTGAAAGTGAAGACACAACATTCTTTCCAGCAACCGGAGAACCAAAAAATAAAAATGGTCAAACTCGGGCAAAGTGGATTGAAAAAGGTCTTACACAACACCTGTGCTCTAAATTAAATGTATCCCTATTCAACCAACCCACACTGCTTCCAACGAATTTAGAGTTTCAAGTACAGCTTACAAAAAACTATGATGCAACAATTCTATTATCTGCCGCAACTGATAATTCAAAGGTTAAGCTTGATAAGGTATTCTTGCGATGTAAATTCCAACAACCTAGAGATGATGTTTTGAATGTGTTGGAGGAAAAGCTAGCGAAAAGTAATGCTATTTACCATGCTGATAAGATGGTGATGAATGTTCACCCTATATCAACAAATACGGTTACTATCGATAACCTGTTTAACGGACCCCTTCCTTACTTCTTTTATGTGGGAATACAGGATCGATCTGCTTTCGGGAAGTCTCGAAATAAAAATCCCTTTTCACTACACTTGATCAAAAACGCTCAACTCTATGTAAACGGTGTTGAGTATTACCCACAGTTATTAAAAATGACCGATCATGATGAAACAAACATGGTAGTTGCCCTATCCGAAGCAACCGGAGCTACGAAGGATAATTATATCATGCATCACTACCGAGTTTATCCTGCTCTAGGCTTTGATCTAACTCAGGATAAAAGTCAGAATCAGAATGGTATGAATCTTAACAGGAGTGGTAACGTGCGAATTGTGCTGGAACTACTTAAGGAGACTACCGATGAAAAAGTTTTATTCACGTTGGCTTACTACGACCGCATCATTGAAATTGATAAATCCCGTCAGTTCTTTGCGATTTAATGAAAAGTTTAAGAACAAGATCGTTTGACGAGATTGAGACAAAAAACTTTCACGGAGCGTTTGCTTATGACGAGATCCCAGATCTACCTGAGGGTGAATGGAGTATTATTGTGAACACTGCTTCTTCTAGTAACCCTGGTGAACATTGGATTGCATTAGTTTTCAAAGATGGTGTAACATACTTTATGGATAGTTATGGTCGTGAGTTAAACCTTCGAGAAGCTACCTTTTCACCAGATTTTGTGAATAAAATGAAAAGTACTGTTCGAGGTTATGTAGTAAACAACCGACAATTGCTTCAACAGCTAACTAGCAATGCTTGTGGTTATTATGCTGTGTATTTTGTTGAAAGGTTAACAGTTGAGAGTATTTGTGGTTATTATGCTGTGTATTTTGTTGAGAGGTTAACAGTTGAGAGTAAGAAAAAAACATTACAACCATTTTCGGAAAATTTGAAACAAAATGATATGTATGTTTACAACTATTGCCTTTCATAAATTGAGAGTTTTTTATATCCAGCATCGTCCACAATCACACTCTACGACTCCTGGAGAGTCTACTTTTATCGGGGAAGGTTCTCGATACTCAATTTTATCAACAAACTCGACTTTAAGTCCTTTCACCCTAGGTTGTTCCCAACCCTGCATTTTATTATTGGCTACTTTCACCCTCTCCTTAACTTCCTGGCGCTCAATGAATTCCTCCGCAAGAGGTAATGGTATTTCGGGTGGGGAGAGATTTTTCCATTCCTCCTCATCAAACTCCATCTTTTTTCGAGACCAGAACACACCCATAACAAATTCAAAACTCAGTTTTCAAGAAGTGAAGATACGGAAAGAAGTTAAGGTATAAGTGCACAAGCTAATGGGTGTCTCTGATCAAATGTCCATTCTAGCATTCCACGGCACAGGGTTGTATAGTTAGTACCTTCACCCAGCCGTGGTACTCCTTCAAGTCAACATATGCCACGTCGAATTTTTGTCCCATCTGAAAAAAGGGTAGGTGTAAACTGGTATGTAACATTTTAGAACACTGAAGAAGAAGAAAAGATACAAAAAGAACAAGGCAAACCTTCATGGGTAGATCAAAGAGATTGGATGTAGCAAAAATGGTTGTCTTTAAAATTCGCTGTTCGCTCTCGCACCAGAACACAACGGTTCTACCAGCACAAAACTTGAATTCCTTAACGGAAGAGGACACGAACTCAAACGTATTGATTCTCATCGTGGAGAGAAGTGAATTATCTCAGCTCATCTCAAGCGTTATCAAGTTGTGCTACGTTATTCACGTGACTCTTCTTTGACCCAATACTGTTCGCGTGAGGTCATTAGCATCAATTTTAGAAACGGTTTGATGAGCTATCATCCAATGAGAGACCGTTAAAAACGATATGAAGGAGGGGAATGAATCACGTGGTAATAATTAAGGCTGTCACATTCAACCAATAACTGAAAACTATAAAGTCACGTGAATCTAATGCGTGAGCTGTCTATAAATATAGCTCAGTCTGTTCAACTTTGTTATGAATCTACATCATCTTCTCTCGTTTTTTGCTAAGAACAATTGTTGTCGTACCCCGAAAAACTGCATCCTTAAATCAGAGCTATCTTCTTCTATCGCTGTGCCAACCTATCTTTGTAATTGCAGGAATGGCATCACAAATGTTAGATTTTGCTCGAGCAAGAACCGCACGAAAAATGTTTGAAATCATCACACGACTAGCCGAGGAGGACTGTCCGGGGCACCAGTACAAATCACCAATTCTACACCAGTGCCAGCAACAGGGCTTGTTGGATAAATGTTTGGTTTACTTCGAACCAGCTCGATCTGAAATGATGGCAAACCCTATACAACTAGGCGAGGGTTTTGAAGGAGACTGGTTGAAGACATTTCTGTTGATTTTAACCCCGCAAGCATTGTACAGCGGTGGTTTTTATGAAGCTAAACATGAGGTCTTGAAAGATCCTAAAAAGAAGGATGTTTTAACCAAAATATTTGAGGAAAGTCTAGAGCCAGCCAAGAAGAAGCGGAAGATTAAAGAACTGAAAAACTGATTTTTTTTTTTTTTTCTTCATTTTATCAAACCTTAGTTTTAGTTGAACTGTAAAAGAGGTAACCGGATTATTGATATCTTTACAAAATCAATGTTGATCATAACACATCCAGAGTGCCCATTTTTATTGTAGTTTTCCATTTTTTCGTTTATGTTATCCAACATGACTTGTATCTCTTTTTCACGTTCGTCCGGGTCACAAACACTGAAAAATAACAAACTTAGAAACCAAGCACCGCTCAAAGCGTTAGCTATAACATTCTAACCACACAAAAACAATCAATGTCCGCAAACTGTCTCTCAGACATTACAGACAACGCTTTGAGCGATGCTTTATGCAGTGGTTGATATAACGGGGCACATTGCTCGTTCTTTCCGTTGTCCTGTGCGCTCCGAGCAGCAAGAACAGGAGTACCACTGCAATGAGTAATACTAACCTCAATGCTGCTCTAAAGCCGGCAGTATGGTTGGATTCCTCTTTCCGCATTTTCCGCATTACGCACTGCATTAATATCCGGACTCGGACAGTTTCATTCGGATATCTTTCATTGATTCCCCGAGCGATCTCTCTGGCTATATCACCCGAGTGTATATCAAAGAGATGAACTGGCGTGATATAGAAGCTGCAATCCATGCTAAAAAGGAAATGCACACTGTCAATATCTTTCCGCTCCCACCCGAGTATAGATTAGAGAAATGTGCTGGTGTGATATATAAACGTAAATTCCATGATAAACAAGTAAACATGCACTTTTTAACTATAATATGTTTTATAGTGTCCGTAAGGCAAACTTTCTACACAATCTAACTGATATCTCTTATCATCGTAGGAGTTCAGGGCTTTCCTTAACTCGTCAATGGTTTTGACTGTGTGAGATTTCGATGATATTCGGCTCTGAGTGATGAATCTTGGATTGGAATTGAAGAGTGCATCACGAAAGTCATTCATTGTGAAGTCGCGGGTGGATATTCCGGCTATTGCAATGTTTTTTGTTGACTTTGTGGTCAACATATAGTTTTTGGCCTTCAAAAATACAGCCTCCTCAATAATCTCGCCAGCTTTTTCATCCTTCCAAGTACCTCTCCGACATTTATTTGCTGTGCTGTAGAGTGGATGGGTAGGATCATAGTTGGAGAAGTCAAAGTATCTCTGCAGCTTCAGCAGCTCCTCAAACAAATCTTCACACTCTGAAAAGTTGATTTTTGATAGAAGCAAATAAATTTCAAAGTATTTAACCTACCAATTTCCATGATCAGGCTGTCAGTATCAGTATACATAACACTGATTGATTCACGACCAAAGTGTGGGACCAATATCTTATAAAACGACTCCACCATAAACATTTTAGCGTACTCTAAACAAATCGTCCCGATGAATATAGGTTTATCCAGTTGTACTTTGAGAGACTTCACTTCAAACATGTACACTCCATCATCAATCTGTATCACGTCCAACAGATTTGTTCGTGTGCGCAACAAATTTATCTTTCCAGGATCGGTCGCTACGATAAATTTTCTTCTTTGTCTGGTGTTTTCACAGGTTTTCCTAGGAGTTATTTGGTTATGTTTAAGTTGAAAGAGGTATAGATCCTGCACGCTTACCAGCGTTAAACAAACTCACCCGTATAAACTGTTGATCATAAGTTTGAAGAACCCCTTTTCAGCCTTGCTCTTTGAATTTCGTCTTTTGTCAGTGTTATGTTGAATGTAACTCTCGAGATAGTCTTTCTGATCAAACTGGAGAACTCGATGAACATCTGTTATCACACACCCTAAGTCAAGCAAGAGCTGAACGTTTAAGATGTGACAAACATATCCCTTCTTAGGCAAAAGATTTGGTGCCAGTTTTCTGTTGTTGTATGATTTAAGATTCAGATGTTCTTTTATCTTTTTGGTATATGGAGAAAGCATTTCCTCTGATATGATAAGATGTTCTGCGATCGGTGGATAGTCTTTAAAATAATCATGTAGCTCAGGAGGGATCTCAATATCAACTTCCACCATGTATCCTGTTGAACTCTTGAGTTCGTAAGATGTTGCTGTAGAGTGTAGAGTTTGTAAATCCCAGTCTACCCATTTGAAGTTTCCAATAGGCATGTTTTGACCGAGACAGAAACCGTATAGATTCACCACATCACCTGATAAAATATTATAAGAAAATTGCACGAGATGGATGTTTGAAGAAAATGTTTACACACCATAGAAAATGTAGGAACTTTTTTCGCTTGGGTTGTACTGATCCATATATTTATTGTTTGCCCTACAGTAATGCTGAGATGCACATGCCACTCCACCGCGTAAACCTTTCTCAAAGAAGAGGTACATCTCGTTGCAGGTCAGCAGTGTAATTTCCACCTGTAAAAAGTTATCATATAAAAAAATAACACTATCACCACCGATATAGTGCAACAATTTAACCAAAACAGGTTGTCAATAAACTCTATGTTGAAAACAATAACAGTCTATCAACTATACCTTTGTAAACTTTAAAGCTGCATCCATTGTGAGCGAGGGGGAGGTCAGATAAGCGAGAGCTTCAAGATTGTATGACTCTCTTACAGACTTTCTGTAGAAAGTAACAACATCCGCCAAGAGAAGCACATCCTGTTTATTGTAGAGCATCAAAAGATCGCGGAGAGACTGCATTTTAAAATGTCGATAAATTTTAACTACAGTTGCGTATTCAGATTCTGAGATGTTTGACCTTTTCAATTTGGAGTAGAACTTGGAGTGCGGGGGTAGTGGTTCATCAAGAACCTGTTCACTCGTCACATATTCATAGGGGAAGCAGCCCTTTCTTATTAGCAATGAAAACTCTTCTGGATCAGGAAACTCCTTTCTTAGACAGTGAAAATGTTCATCCCCGTGATCTTTCAAGTTTGATACAAGCGTATCAAGAGCGCCCGGCAGATGTTGAATACTGTCTATAAACTTGAACCTTTTTGTAGATACACTTATTAAATTCTCTGCAGATTTTGCCAGCACATAAACTTTTGACAGAGCAGGATGTTTGCACAGTTCTTTCAGTATAAACTTTGAGTCGTATTTCTGAAAATAAAGTGAGATGAGAGATGTATCAAGGCAAATACTGCTAATTTAAAAGTTAATCCTCCCGTCAAAACGAGGGGTAAATCAGGATTGGGCAAATAAAAGTCTGACTGTTGTTACTATTGTTACTCACTCTAAAGTTGTGAAAGATTATTGGTAGCTTCTTGCTCGGAGTATATTTTAAGTTACATCTAGAACAAGCAGCTCCTCGATATTCTCCTGTAAACAGTTAAATAATAACTTGAGATGTATGACAAATTTGACCAAGATTAGTTAAAACAAACCTGTAAAATGGTTGTGGTCTCGAACTTTAACTTCGTTAGGTCTGAGTTCTGCAAATGCTCGATCGCAGATAAAACAATTCAAACTGGTCCTAAATTTTTGCTCTGTTTCTGGGGTCATGATGAGTGGTTTTTTCGGGAACTCGGAAATATCATCATACCACTCCACTATCATATCCAGAAACTGCACAATACAGTTTGGACCCACAAAAACTTGAGTCTCAGATGAAGCATGGATATCATTCCACATATAGAATGCAATGCTGATTGGAGTGTGCAAACCATCCTCAGATATTGAACACTCAATATCAGCATACACCACAAAATGACAAGGATATGTTTTAGGGAAGGATTTGAATGCAAGCTTTGCGTTCCAGGGTTCCGGCATGGTAACCTCTTGGGTGATGTTGTTTAGACAATTTTGCAAGTGTTGTTTCAAAATAGAATCGGATGAAAATCTGTTCAAGCAGTTTCTGCAAAGATGAGAACTGTTGTGACCCACCCCTCTCCGGTGTCTGAGAACTGATCCGATATTTCTAATCAACCGGTAGTCCTGTTCAGAAACTTGAAGGATGTCAACAGGTGTGTCATCAGGGAAGTTATAACAAACTCGGTAAGGATAGATGTTGCTATCTTTTCTAACAAATATGTTTATATCCCTCCCTACAAGAGCAGATAGATACTTTAGTTTAGTTGCGAATTTGAGATCTTGGAATCTAGGATGTTCCTCAACACAGACACTCAAAAGTTCTTCAAACCATTTCTTGTAACCAGTAACCTGGTTATACAATCGTCCATCCGGTTTCAAAATAGGGTTTAGACCAGCTATTATCGTGTATAGGAAAAGAGTATATCCGCGAGCTCCCTTCAACTTGACTATTCCTTTTGACTCGTGCAACAATCTGTCCATGCTGGCTAAGGAGTAAGGTTGGTCGAGACATGACCCGGATAGTGAATTTAGCAAAATATATCAGTAAACACACATACACACAAACACACACATTGAGCAAACTCAATTTAGCTACTCTACAACTGTGTCGGTGCAAGATATACGGATGATCGCTAGTAAAACACAAGGATTGTTTCTATTCCGAATTACCAGTCTAAGAGGAAGTAAAATCTAGTAAGTCTGGACGGGATTATTGCCCGAGTGCATATGAATCTCGACCCTCGGTTTCAGGCAATGTTAGCCGGAGCAAAGCTTAGACGGTTCTAATACCATCCAGTCCTTTCACGCTTGTAGTGGTATTACCGTAATGGAGTTACAGTAACAAGACTTTGAATAAGCACAGCAAAAATTGCATGAGTCAGCTTGTAAAGTCCGATTTTTAAGAATGCGAACCGGGGACGCGCGAATTCAAGTTTTGAATTGAAATTGGTAGCGTGCAACGTGTGATGCGTGAGAAATGTTCTGATTTGTGCGCAAGCGGTTCGCATTATTAAAAATCGCACTTTACTAGCACACTGGTTGGTCATGGTTGTGTGTGGAAAAAAAGTTAATTCCGTGAACTGGGTAGTTTCACATTGAGAACTTTCTCGAAAGTTTATTTAACTCGGAACAACAGTAGCTATTTTAGAGCTCAATCTCTACACCCTCTACATAGGGTAATAAAACAAGGAAAACGAAAAATCTAAAACTTAACAACAGCTCACAAACCAGTACATCAACTCATCTTGTTATGCAAAGTCGGGTTTGAAAATATATTTTCTGAGAGAGTGGGTTTAGGGTGTTGAGAATCACCATGGACATGTTGACATGTCTTCGTGAGAGCGAGATATGATTGGAGAGAGCTCTCTCCTGTGAAACTTTTTATCCTAGGACCCGAAGCTAGGAAGATGTGAGCGCTGCCGGTCAAAGCCAGAGTGTCGGATCAACACCACTTACAGGAAACAGACGCTCACTACCCGATAAAATGGAGTTCACTTCTCATTACTTGACAATGTACTATACATGTTTAGTGATTTCTCAAAAGGGTGGGATAGAGGGGAGGGGAGGGGTAGTGCAGAGCACGTATTAGAAAACTATTACAAACCACTTTGCTAGAAGATTTGTTGAGTCCCTTATCTACACTTTAGCTCTCGTATCATTACACTCAGAACAACTATCAGCCAAACCATCCGTGATCTGATTAACAGTCCTTGATGGTTCAACATGTCCATCTGATTCTATAGAAACATGTGAGTGCTGTTATCCACTCCACAATCTCTAGCTCCTAAATCTTCATCCCCATTTCTAACAGATACTGAATAAACCGTAAACGCTCTGATTTGTTGAGAATTGTTAAGATGTTTCACCGTCCAAGATGTAAGACATAACTCTATCATCCAGATCAAGTAAAACTCATGCTTGATGTTGAAGATATATACCGAAACAATACACACGGCGAGAGGGGAGAGTTACCGTTATGATCTCTCCGAATGCGAACCGGGGACGCGCGAATTCAAGTTTTGAATTGAAATTGGTAGCGTGCAACGTGTGATGCGTGAGAAATGTTCTGATTTGTGCGCAAGCGGTTCGCATTATTAAAAATCGCACTTTACTAGCACACTGGTTGGTCATGGTTGTGTGTGGAAAAAAAAGTTAATTCCGTGAACTGGGTAGTTTCACATTGAGAACTTTCTCGAAAGTTTATTTAACTCGGAACAACAGTAGCTATTTTAGAGCTCAATCTCTACACCCTCTACATAGGGTAATAAAACAAGGAAAACGAAAAATCTAAAACTTAACAACAGCTCACAAACCAGTACATCAACTCATCTTGTTATGCAAAGTCGGGTTTGAAAATATATTTTCTGAGAGAGTGGGTTTAGGGTGTTGAGAATCACCATGGACATGTTGACATGTCTTCGTGAGAGCGAGATATGATTGGAGAGAGCTCTCTCCTGTGAAACTTTTTATCCTAGGACCCGAAGCTAGGAAGATGTGAGCGCTGCCGGTCAAAGCCAGAGTGTCGGATCAACACCACTTACAGGAAACAGACGCTCACTACCCGATAAAATGGAGTTCACTTCTCATTACTTGACAATGTACTATACATGTTTAGTGATTTCTCAAAAGGGTGGGATAGAGGGGAGGGGAGGGGTAGTGCAGAGCACGTATTAGAAAACTATTACAAACCACTTTGCTAGAAGATTTGTTGAGTCCCTTATCTACACTTTAGCTCTCGTATCATTACACTCAGAACAACTATCAGCCAAACCATCCGTGATCTGATTAACAGTCCTTGATGGTTCAACATGTTCATCTGATTCTATAGAAATATGTGAGTGCTGTTATCCACTCCACAATCTCCAGCTCCTAAATCTTCATCCCTATTTCTAACAGATACTGAATAAACCGTAAACGCTCTGATTTGTTGAGAATTGTTAAGATGTTTCACCGTCCAAGATGTAAGACATAACTCTATCATCCAGATCAAGTAAAACTCGTGCTTGATGTTGAAGATATACCGAAACAATACACACGGCGAGAGGGGAGAGTTACCGTTATGATCTCTCCGGATACTAGCATGTTCGAACGGTTATGTAGATAGAAGGATCCAGAAAGGGGGTTCCTGGAGTAAGTGGGTATGTTGGATACTTCGGTCCTATGTAGAAAATTTTGAAGGATGCCAGGATTGGTGAAACCTGTTGGCGGTCTGGATGGGTTTAATGAATGTCTATAATGCGGTACCTCATCTTCTGATCTTAGCGGATGGAGAGTTTCAGTCTTTTGTTGTTCTGGATCTCCTCTGTTAGTTGAGGTGTGGTTGTCGGTAGTTTTGGACCTAAAAATTGGGGTGGTTGGTGTTAGATGTGGATGCTGGTGTTGCAGGGGTTTGGTTTCGGTTCCCTGGGATTGATCTGGCAGCATGATACATGTTCTCAACTTACCCGGTCTGAGGCTAATTCAACCGAGAGTCTCGCTGCAGTTAAATAACGAATTAGAGCTGGAGGGTTCTATGCAGTGTAGGTGTGTTGAGCCAACCTCATTGGTTGAATGTTGAAGGATAGAGTAGAGCCATGCTACTTGACCAACTTCTACTCGTCTAGAGCAACAACAGTTATAGCAGTACGAAGAGAAATGAACTTGCGATGAAGGAGAGCCCTAACGTTAGAGATAACGTTGCGTTATTCTACAAACCAATGAAGCATCGAGTTAAGATCATGTGATATTAGGACCAGCCAATAGGGGAAAAGGGATGGGGAGAGAGAGAGAGAGAGAGAGAGAGAGAGAGAGGAGAGAGAGGGAGAGAGAGAGAGAGAGAGAGATTTCGTGAGAGTGGTGTGTGTGTAGTGAACTGAAAGAGATAGAGAGATATAGGGATGGTCGCGACAGGTGCACCTCATAGATCGATTAGTAGAGAGAGGGAGAGAGATATAGGTGGTAGCTGTGAGAGAGAGAGAGAGAGAGAGAGAGAGAGAGAGAGAGAGAGAGAGAGAGAGAGAGAGAGAGAGAGAGAG
>AVPN01001477.1:9925-20655 GCA_000695325.1 Pleurobrachia bachei | reverse complement strand
ATTCGTGGAGATATTAAGGCCAACGTACCCTTAGTTTTTTTGGGCCGCGCTAGCTAGGCAAATTGGAGGGCACTAACCGACAGATGTGGAGTATGCGATATAATTGGAGGTAGATTGGGGGTATGGAAACTCCAAATAGGTCAAGGTCCGAGTTGAATAGATCGCATCTAGAGAGATAAGATAAGTTTAGCTATGACGAGAAGGAGGAGTGATTTTATTAGCTGACAAGCTAATCATGGTACCCATCACGATTCAGTAATTGCTAGATTATCGATCTAATGTTGCAGATCTTTAGTGTGAAGTTGTATACTTACGGCCCTGTACGGTCAGCAGTCCCAAGACAATTATAGGTATCAATATCATTGCCATGAATACTAAAATATATTACAGGAGAAATGAGTGTTCGTCTTTTAATCACTAATTGCTGTACGCCCGAATGGCTCGGGAAGTTTACGCTCGGCTAAAGAACTGAGCAACATTTCAAAGTCAAGCTATCTATATATCTAGGTATCGCTATTATACATACAAGATCTCTTATAGATACAAATGTCTGGGAACTATTAGACTAGAGGTGCATGAGCTAATCCGGATAGGACGCAGCTCTCTCTTTTTACATGTCTAACACCGTGAATTTGAAAAAGAGAGATCACAAGATGTGTTTGAAGGAGAATAAAAAGATCTATATTCTATAATTCTAGAACACAAATAATTCAGTGTATTCCAAAAGTTATATAATCAGTTTCTGTGGTTATTAATCACAGAAACAATTCTTACAAAACACTCATCGAGGGAAAAAAATAAGACATTCGAATAGTATAGGAGACTGAAGGACAACCGGAGAAGACCTGAGACCAACAGGAGAAGGCTAATAGCTGTAGAAGACTAATAATTGGCCTGCCAGCACCTAATATAGGGAGAAGGAACACGTGTAGTACTTTGCTGCGAGTTAACTGTCGTGCAGTTACTATAGCAAAGGAAATTAAGACACCCTTCTAATTCTGCAGAGTTTCTAGAAAGAGTGAACATTATATACTGCATGAATAAAAGACAATCACAAACACCAGTAGATAATAAATGGGTAGGGGCCTGCCGTAAGAATCTCATGCTTTTCAGATGATATTTTTGAGATTTTCGATTTTTGGCTAAATAACGTGGGATTTTTGTTATTTTCGAGGCAAATTTGCGATTTTTTGGGGGAAATCGCAAATTTTTCTCAAAGATCTCATAGAAAAGAAAAAATATGTCCATTCGAAAATTTGTGATAGAAACAATCCTTGTGTTTTTAGTTTTTACCACCCAACCCCCCATCCAGTATCATGGCTCTTATCCCTGTTTGAATATATTATGTCTGTGATTTGTTGCAGCTCTTGAATTAAGCCTTTTGAGCTAATTGTGATTTGCCGAGCAGGCGTGATCTCTGTCACACTGTGACTAACAGCATTGACCTGACAGAGAGAGAGATGACGGGGAAAGAAAGGCGTGAAAAGAGGAAAGAGCGAGATAGAAAGAGAGGAGCAGGATAGTTGGGATTGGATTGACACAATGTGTGTTAATCACGGTTTCCTGATTCAATACTGAGTGTGCCTGCGTGTGCCTGTGTGATTCTGTGTATGTGTGTCACTTTGTGGTGATATCATGTTTTGTGGGATAGCCAGTACCAGCAATATTGGTAAATCATCCTCTGCGTCCAACAGCTGTAAGTATAGTTACAAATTAGTACATACCTTGATTAGTACAGCTTGATTTACCAATACTAGTAACTGTTATAGTTTCCTTCATTAGTTACCAATTAGATACTAGTTACAAAACCAACTGATTACCGAATACAAATCATTTCCCTGTATTGATGTTAACTTTTGTGATCTCAGATGAATCCGAGAGTTGCAGAGCTCGTATAAGTGTAGCTAGTTGGACTCGACCTGAACTACCCCCACTCCTACTGCAGAAAACTTACACCCACATCATCGTATCGGGACAGGTATACATCATTATAGGTCAGGTACTTATTACTATTATAGCGGTCTGAATGTCTGAATGTCTGTCTTATCTAGCGGTACAGTCTTGCGGTCCTGTCTATAATCCAAATATAATATAGGCTCTCTAATCTGTTATAACGTAGAATTAAATTAGAAACAATATACAGAAGTACTGGCTACAACTTTCGACTGAATACTAAAGACTTTTACAACAATTTCCTTCCGATCATCCAACTAACAACAATTTCCATTTCCAGCTATTTACGACCTACGATGAGACTCTAAAGACGTTCCCCACCTCTCTGCTGGGTAACGAACAGTTAAGGAGACAGTACTACAATCCACACAGAAACGCCTTCATATTTGTCAAGTAAGTAATTGTTCATACATGCTAACACAGTGTCAGGCGATAGAAGTAGTTGCTGCGGTAAGTAATTGAGCTATATGGTACCAGTACAATACCTGAGCAACAACTGGACAACAACAGAGTACTGGAGAAACAGAGTATTGAAATGAACAACGTGGAAAGAGACATGCAGTACCGGGTGCGAGATAGATAGTATCTAGACAATGAAAACGAGAGCTAATGGTTAACTTGTATTTTTATAACATCGGACACACCGGGAACCGAACAATACCAAACTACGGGAACAACTCAAAACATTGGTACCGAAGACACCTCACACTCAGGCCGCTTCGCAGTTCGCGGCCTTCGTTTGGCGCTCTTCGCGCGCCGGCAAGGGAGGGGTAACTTCGTTACCAACACCAAACAGCACAGACAGACGGAGAGTCACATAAAGAGATGAACTAGACGTAGAAGACGTCTCCCACCAAGAGTGCTCAACTGGTTACCCAAGAAGGAAAAACAAAGGGAAACGATTCAGATGAAAATGTCAAATCGTCACCTTCAAGTAGAAGGGTATATCTTGAGATATACCCTTTCTAAATGTTCACGTTTTTTGGAGTCCTTATACCATGGGTCAACTATTCCCAAAATATGGGAGTGATCTGAGAAAAATTTCAAAATTTTGAATCTACAGAAAGGGTATAAGTTGACTTATACCCTTTTAACTTGTTTTTAAATGTTCATAGATCTGCAAAAATTAACATTGTAAAAAGGGTATAAGTCAACATATACCCCTGAGTGTAAACATTTAAATTAAAAAAAATTAGTTAAAAGGGTATATCTGAATGTATGTGCAAAACGGTTTTTGTCGATTATCTCAAAACCATGTTTTTAGAGATATACCCTTTCTACTTGAAGGTGACGATATTTGGTTCCCAAGTCACATGTCAGGCACGCGCTGTAACCCAATCATGGAACTTCCGGCGCGAACCCGCCTGTATTAACACGCGCGCGCGATCAGAGAGATCGTTATCAGTCTGATGCTGCGCTGACAAGCGTCTCAATACAACCCGTCTGCACCCGTTTTCACAATAACGATTCTGCCTCCTAAATGCTGATTTAAATTACACCACCGCCTCTCCTCAGGTGATAATGATAAAGAATCCCTTTCTTGTAATGCGTAGTGATTCCTCCTCTAATATCAACCACTGGATGATTCCAATGTTTATATATGGGGCAATAGTTCCTGCTGGCCCCTTCTTTGGGATGAGCATGTTCATGTTTAGTCCTGAACGAGGCACCTGCACTTTCCAGGTAAATGTACTGCAACGTGATAACTGATAATGTTGTCAGGGGAGAGATGAGCGACTCCCTGAAACTGATAATTTTGTAACACTCCCTCTCTCTCTCTCAGTTTCATCCCCCGATACTGCCTCACAAGCTGTGGATCATGATTTGTACCACCCTCTTTGTGATAGTACCGCTGATTGTGGTCGTAATCACTTCGATCTACATTATTCACTACGTTCGAAAGAAACAGGCCCAATTCGCTAACAGCAAAGCCTCAAAGGTAAATAACTGGTATCCTGCTTACTTTAAAGTGTTAAATTTGATCTGCAATGTCAACTAACATTTATATCAGTTCACTATTTCGAAACAGAATAGCACCCCCCCCCACCCGCCAGGCAAAAGACCAGCAGACAGGTTCAGTTAGGGAGCACCTACTCAAAACAGTATTTGTGGTGCTGCTAGTGGTTGTGGCCTACATTGTGTGTTGGAGCATGTTCTTTGTCGTCACAACTGTGGCATTCTTTGTCGGTGGAGAGGAAGTCATACCGAGGTAGGATTAGAAAAATATATAACCTTGATTTGAACAAGTATTATTTAGTTTTGAACCAGTACAGAATGAGAATGAATAACTTTCCTGTTATGCCGCTACTGCCCACAACTCCTAACACCATCCCCTTCTCATCAGGAGCATCCTGCTATGGCAGAAAGCCCTACTGATGACGAATAACGCAGCCAACCCGATAGTTTATGTGTTAGGCAATAAGAAGATACAGGGTGTGCTACGGAATCTGTGGAGAAAGCTCCGTCGGAAGCCCACCGAAAACCTCCAATCCCAAGGGGGTCTTTTTACAATTACTGATAAATCGCCCATTTTTACACCGAGATTAGCGAAACGAAAAACAATATTAAAAACTAATACAACTGTAAGATTAGAATTAGGGGCCAAGGGGACTATAAGAAATGGAGATGTTTGTGACCCAGCTATAGCAAATGGTAACCAGTCCTCAGATTCTATAGTTATCTCGACAAATGCCAATTTGTCAGTAGATTCCGCGGCTGTTAAATCGAACTATAATATTATTCAGATTGTGACTTCTCGAGATAGCAGTATTGACTCCCCCTTATGAGACTGAGTGTAGTCTCTACTACAGTTGTTAAATGTTTATTTCCTTTTGAATGTTGAATGGTGATAACTGAGAATTAAATGTATAGAACTGTGTGGGTCATGTGAGACGGGAGTGTGAACTGGAGTGTGTTTTATGTCAATTTAAAAACGAAGGCAAAAGTATTTATTTGTTTGAATGTACTTTATTTGTGCTACCCTTTTACAAACACTAAACCAAATTGTTTAATTCTTCAACCCCACGGGTACCTCTTGGCATGTCTATCAGCCATTAAATCACGTCTTGCATTCCCATTTACCACCCTTAACTTGCTGTCCAGTATAGTCAATATGGGCGGGTAAATAGCCCCAGAAGCCCTAGCCAGCTCTCCTCGCGTCCCTCCCTCTCTGAACGGTACCCTGAACCATGTTACTGGCAAGTGTTCTGAGTAGTCCCTGAACGAATCATCGTCCACATCACGCGACACTACGATGATATAAAACCTTTTGCCACGTTTCCTATTTATCTGGTTGTAAACACTGGTAAGGGCTGTGGTGAAGTAACGACAGGGAAGGCACCATTGAGCGGTGAAGTACAGAGCGAAATGTGTTGTAGTATATCTGGAGGAGGGGTGGGTCAGGGTGGTTAGTAATGTTTCGTTGCCATTCCCGTCCAGGAGTGTTATAGGTCCCATGATGGAGGTGAAATTAGGACTTGAGGCGGTAGAGAGGTGTTGTGAGGTAGCATAACATGGTGTCAGGAACAGGAGGATTAGAATAACGGTCATGTCATGAGACGTGCTAAACACTTGCCCCTGTAACTTGTAAGGAGTAATAAGAGAGAGGCCGAGAGGATACTTGATATATGTATTAATAATACATATTAATAATACATATTAATAATACATATTAATAATATATATATCAAGTATCCTCTCGGCCTCTATACTATTATAGTTCCACACACACTTGTTGAGTAACAAACACACTGCTACAAGGATGGTAGTGTTTGCGTGTGATTGCGATATCGATTGAGAGTGAGAGAGGTGCCAGGTGTTGTCTCGATTCCAGGGAGGGGGGGTGTTTGTGACAAATACTGATTGAGAGGTGAGATATTTCTCACAGCTGTGTGGAGAGGTCTGATTATCGAGATTGTATGGAAATGAGCTATGGGGTATATGGGGGAGACAAAGGGGGAGATCTCAGTGGTGAGAGGGACACATTATTATCATGCTGAGTAGTTCCCCAATATTCTTGTTTGGATAACTGGAGGAGAACTTATAAAAGTCGGAGTTTCGTGTGTTTCTGAACAATACAAATAGGGGCTATATTACACAATATTGTACACACACGCTCTCTCTCAGAAAATTTGGTCTTGCACGAACATCATGCTCACTAAAACGTCTCTCCCTTTTCACTCTCAGAACGACATCCACCGTCCTATTCCTTGTTTTGAAGCATCTACAACATGAAGGGTAGGTCGATGTTCTTCTCCCCAGTTCCGAAGTAGGCTGATCCGAATTTCCTGGTGCCGGGAACGTGATAGAAGTTGTATCTGAAATCAAGAAGAGTTGTTAGTCACATGGGCTTATCAAAGAGAGCAGAATACTTTGGATAAACCATTTACCACTGCCCCTTCAACTTACCCTAACCAAAGTAGACTCTTCAGCACAACGAGGCCGGACCCTCGCTCTTGGTGGAGAGACCAGCACCCCTTGGGCAGATCATGCTCAATGTGCTCCAGGAAATCAATGCTAGGATCCAAGGTAGCCTGTGATAAGAGGGGAGGATATTAGCAATGAGGATTTTGAGTTTCTTTGGGAAGGGAATTGGAAGTCCTGGATTAAAACATGAAAAAAGCATTCCCCTCACCTTTGCTAGAAGGTTGATTTTGTCTGTGCTAGGGGTAGTTTTGAAGTGGAAGTAAGACGATAGTTTCACGCAGTCAAGGTTGTTCAATCCCTCGAAGCTCCTGTTCGTTACAATCTTTCCGGTGGCTGTCTTGACGTAAGATCCTCGGGGGACAATGTGCACATCTCTATCGATTTCATCAATCACTGCAGCAAGCCTGTCCTCTTCCTTGACCAGAACCTGGAGGGGATAATTGGGACATTTAGGGGTCGTGTGTGTGGCAGAGAGATGCGGTGGGGCAGTTATTTTCTCACGACAACAACAGTTGCCAAGGACAACCGCGCGCCTAGCAATGACAATGAAAACTTTCTACTCTTGCTCTTCTTCGCGCGCAACGGTACCAACTGAAACGTTGCAAACTCTGATCAGAGGTTTGGTCTTGCACACGAATGTGCATTATATTCGTTGGTAGTTACTCTTGCCTAGCGATGCAATATGTTCGCTAGTAGGCAAGAGCTCGTGTCTCTTGTAATATCATCAGGTTAATGAAATGAACAGGTTTTCTCTAGATTGAAAACTAACCGTGTTTGTCTCCTCTTCTGCTTCCTCTCCCTCTCCAACGACCTTCATGTCAATGTACTCATACTCGTATGTGGGGTCTCCAATGAACCTGCCACTCAGACTGCGGCACATCTGGGCCCGTGAGTCAGCTAGGATAGGCAGCATACACCACTTCATACAGTCCTGGCTGTGGGGAGATGAGGGTTAGTTCTAACTGTTTTCATCGGTTTATGAGACTGAAAGGACATTAATGCTCGGTTTATTAGCAGAAGGGACAGACAATAAAACCAGGATATCACAATTTATTTCAGTTCACTGTTCACTAACCTGTAAAGGAATTTCCTCTCGCCAAGCTCATTACCCCGGCCAACTCCGCAGGCAATGAAATAACTCTCCTTGATTCCGACAATCTTGCCCCACAGCTGGACCTTATGGAACTTCTGAGCGTTCTGGAGGAGAACTAGGGAGGTCTGGAGGGCAGCTTTCTGTTCCGTGCTCATGACAATCCCAGAACTGGCCAGGTTCTCGATACTCTGGGTTAGACCCTCACTGTCCATATCTAGTTAGATGGTAGGGGAGTTAAATTGGGGGAACAATATGGGAAATGGGTGGAGGATTTGAGGGTTTTTTAGTTGAGGGAGAGACAAAAAGAAGACAGACAACGCAACTAAAAGTTTGCACTGCAAAGGCTAAATAATTAAAAGAAGAATAAAATCACAAACACAACATACAAATTTTAGCACCCAAGCTTAGAACAAAAAGAAAGCTCCCCTTTATTACACCTCAGCAACTAATTATTTTACATCAATCTGATTTACAAAACACCCCTCCCTAAACCACTCACATCCCTCTGGTTTGTTTGTTATTCAAAATGCGAATTCAGGATCCTGTTCGTTAAAACTGAGTTCCTGACTCCATTGATATAACTGTGACGCCTCATTCTCCCAATCTTCCTCGTCTGACACAGTAACATTTAGTTCAGGAAAATAGCTAGGTCCTGACTCCTCCTTCCCTGTATAATATGTTGTGTTCCCATTATTTGAAAAGTCCTCGTGACCATATAACCGTCTCATTCTCGCCACTCTTCTTTTGGCTTGTTGTGACCGCCTTGCTGAATCGGACCCTGATGTTGCCTTCTTTTTGTAGGCCAATAACCTCCTGAGACAATCATACTGAGCAGGCTGGCTGTGAGATGGGAGAGATCTGATGGGTAGGGTAGGGAATTCTGATCTCAGCCTATCAGATCTCTTCCCAGACTTGATATAATCTACAACATCATACATGACGTCACGCCGTGTCAAGTTCTCTAGTGTCAACTCTCTCCACTGGTTGTGACGACCCCCAAGATAACTCGGCAGCTCATCCTCGTGGGATTGGAGAATCATGAAATCCCGGAGTGTGGCCACATCCATCTCATCTGTAATAGCTGAACACTGGGCTGCGTCTGATATCAGTTGGTCATAATATCGCCTATTTCCCATTAGTTTTAGAGCATCTCGAGCTGCATCAGAGTCTGCTTTTATCATCTTTTTACCGGAAATATATTTTGAGGAGGAGCTTCCAACACGAACAAACACTTTAAACATGACAATGGGGGGAAACTCTTCCCCACCAAAACGGAAACGAACTTTGGCTGACATGGTAGGGTCGTTAAGAACTTCGGCTTCTTTTGGGTTTAGTTTTTTAAGAACCTCATTCGTGACAGAGTTTTCAGCGCTGCAAATCGATCGTTTTAACACTTTGAACATTCGACGATCTCGAAAGGAGCACCACGCACGCTCAATCATACGGATAGCCTGTTGTCTTCGGAGGTTGATCTGAGTATCATCGGAGAGCTGGGACTTATAATCCTCGTCTTCATCCATCCTAAAAAGTGGTTCACTCAGTAGGATCAATAGCAACGGGGTTCTGAAAAGTTGTTTACAATCTGTCTTAACAAAGTCTTTATTTACTAAAATGAATTGCACAATTTATCAGTTTATTTCATGTTCTCCCGATTTCAGGACTCTTTAGAAAGTAACATCATTCATCATCATGGTTTTTGTTGTGACAATGTCTTTCAGCCACTTCTCTCGGAAAACAGTCTTGCCGGGCGTGTGAATCAATCGTTGGGCCTCAAGGACATATGTCACCTCTGCTTCCGCCTTAGAGGTATCAATTGTAAAGAATACGGCTGCGGTTGCGGTAGGAATGGGCTTTCGTCGCGTTGGTATGCTCCATTTTACTCTGTAACAATAGAAGTTATTGAAATTAAGGGGGGTGGCGGCCAACATCGGCCTGAATATAAATAAGTGTAGACACTTTGAAATTTCAAATTTATTCACATTAAGGTTAATTATCACACTGATATGAAGGTTTTGGACGAAGGTTTACCTGAACAGGTGTTTGTCTTCAACTTTCTCTAGAAAATCAATGCAGTACAACCAGCATTCGTGTACTCCCCAGCTTTTCACAATTTCATCGATGACTTTGATTGCAGATTCCTCGTTAATTTCACTTGATTTCACCATTTTTAAGTACTACAACACGCTTACATCAGATAAAACTAGGAAAGTGTAAAGTGTTAGGGAAGGTGTTAGCGATTTGTTTGAGAAACCAACATTGACATTTTGTAAGGCGAAGGAATAAGTTATCTGAAGCGAAACTAGGCTCAAGGCTGTCTTTTATCTGTCCAAGGGAACCTAAGAAATGACCCCTTACCCCACAGTGCGGGATAAGACGGCGCTTTCGAAGACAGAAATGATTTTTACTAATTTTTGACAAATATTACAGAAAAAGTGAAGAGATATTTTGGAGAAATTTGTAGCGCGCGGCTTCAAAGAGCTAAAATTTGGCATCGCTTTAGCCATTTTATTCGCGTGTTCCATTTTGCGCGCCAATTTTCGTCGCAGTTTTCAATTTTCGCGTCGATTTTAGAGGCGGGTTATCGAGATTTTGGGCCTCAAGCGTAACCAAACGGCGCGCGCGAACTAAACTAAAGTCGGATTTTTTGAAGTTGTCACCCCCCTGGGTGGCGCGCTGTCTGGCGCCGCCGACCCGATCTGAGCGCACTGTCCTGTAGCTCAAAAGAGGGAAGGAGAGAGTGGCGCGTGTTTTATCAATCTTCCTTGTATGTAGGTAACAAATTGGTAAACATTTGTTTGGTAAATTTTTAGTAATGAATTGAGTTGTATTAATTTGTTATTGAACAACGTACCTTACTCTCGTTTTTTAAGAAACGCTTTAGGAAGAAACTTTTTTATAAGAAACGGCAAATGTGGAAACACATTAACTATGAAACCCGAGAACAACCCCCTCCCCCTAATGAAATAATTTTGGGGTTTCTTGTGAAAATTTTTCTTGAATTAACGAGAGTAAGGTAGGTTTGAGATGTGAAGTTGATAACAAGAGAGGCCTCTCTAGATGATCTCTAGATTCTCTCACCCTTTCTCCCACTTCACCTCATCTTCCTGTCTCTAGTGTATTTCTTTATGTAACGCGCGGACAACACATTGGAATAATCGGGGCGCTAAGATTCTGTAAGATTCTTGGCGCGCGTTCTCACGCGTTACGATCAATGATGCCATACCCCAATTTGAGAATCAAATGGGGTATGGCGCCGCCC
>AVPN01001475.1:2834-22204 GCA_000695325.1 Pleurobrachia bachei | reverse complement strand
CTGACCCGATTCTCGCGCGAGAACTGTGGTCAGAGCATTGGCCTGACAGGCACTCAAGTGAGTTCCTGTCTGGCGGCAACGGCCCGATCTGACCGGCGCCAGACAGGTAAATTGTACTGCAGTGCCTGGCGTCCGGATGTGGATAAGTGAGAGTTCCCCTGGGAACTCCCACTCTTTCACGGACCTAGTACTCGACCCTTGGGTTTTCACTTTTCGGCCGTTATTAGGGTCGGTAAATCCCCAACTCTTCCAGCCAAATCAAATGTAAACGGACCAATTGGATGGTTATGGAAAACAATTTCAAAATCACAAAAACACAAAAAACAGCATCTGATAGAAAGGGGGGTATCGGACGGCACTCAGCCACTCAAAAATGGGATTGAAGGACAGTTTTGCAACAAATTAGGAGCAATAGTTTGTCGGTACACCATTAAAAGGGTTCAAAAGGTAAACAATGTTCGATATTTTGCTGTGAAATGGCAGTCTGTAGGAAATGAGGAGGGAGACGAAAATGAAGAGGGATACTTTGTCTGGTAGGATAAGGATGAGGGACGAGATGAGAACCGTCTTCCCCGCAAATACTACACTTTGAATCGGACTGAAAAAAGGTGTGGGTTAGAAATTACATCTTGTGTAACTTTGATCAACGATCTAGGAAATATATCTATATCCTGGAAGTGGAACTATCGAGTACACAAGGTTTACCCCACGGCCCACATGCCCCAGCCCCCAGTCCATCACAACCCTATAAAAACTTGTTGAGTAAGGGGTGGAGGTCTCACCCCTTACTCAACAAAACTCACCTTTGCCAAGAGAAGACGAAGATTATCTTCTGTAGCGATTCATTGACCCGTGACACCAATTTATCACATGTCCGTATGAAAATTGTCTCATCAACATTGCAAGTATTAATCTCCTCTAACAGTGATGACCGAACAGATGATAGTTGTCTTCTCTTCAGGATTAGTACGGCGCTGACCAGGAGTGCCAGAAGGGAAAGGGTGACGGGGACTGTTAAAGTGGTCAGCTCCGTGGGTATATTGATCATAAGGAGAAGAGTAAGGAGTAAGAGCAGGAGTTTTCGGCTGTTTTGCATTTGTCTGGAGGAGAGAGAGAGAGAGGAGGTTAGTGATTTAATAAAACAATGAATTGTTGAGTAAAAACTCAACAAACAATGATTAATGAATTGAGTTGATAAAATTAAAAAACCTAGACATTCTCACTGAACCTGAGAGTGCTGAGTTGTCCCAGAAACAATTGAAGTGTGATAGTGCAATACGTTAGACGTTTGAAGTTATCCAACAAGGCTTGTTCATCTGCATCGGGTTTTAATATGGGAATCTTGGGCGTGGAAACCGTGTGTATCATATCCTGTCAGGGAGGGGGGGGTTAGTTCTCCGTCGATCCAAATACAAATAACCACCCTTCCAGGCCATGAACCACCCACCCATCAATAACCATCCCTGCACTGTCCACATAACCACCCATATAATCTAACCTGGTGAATATGTTGTACAATATCACACAGCACTGCCAACTGCACTGTTGTCCCATCCCTATCTAACACCATTGCTGTCTTGGACACCCCGGATGTGACTGTAAAGTTACAACACCCCAGATATGTGGTGTACTGATCGTGCTGACGGAAGAGTTTCAAGTGGGCAACACGGGGTGGCTCCTCTAGACGGAATATAAAGCCACAGTAGACATCCCCTAAGTCTCCCGAGGAGGAGGGACCAGATTTTAGGGATACTCTTTCTACCTCTTGGAGGGGGCACACATGGGTGTTAGAACGGGGGACTAACAATAACACCCAAATCAACAAATACGCTAATTGAAGGATGCTAACTTACAATTTTAGTTACTAGCATATCTTGTGATATCACGACAACATACCACATAGCACGACGAGAGGGGCATCTCCAAAGGCTCCGTTACTTTCACAGACCACCGAGTCAATACACAGCGCATAGTTATAGGGGCACGTCAGAGCATCGCCTAGTTCCTCGAAAGTCATTTCCTCAAAACTTTTTTCCTCTAAATATTCCTCAATTTGTAGTCGAGATCCTGCAATGAGATAAAGTGATTGGTGAGTTGAGGTTAGGAAGAACTGTAATGTGTAGACATGATCTTCGGTCTTCATAACCTCCAAAATCCAATTTTAATGACAGGCGGTGGAGGTATTAAACATCGAAATACCCAAATGAGGCCCCTATTTAATCTGGATTTTAGTTGTAGGACATGCATATTGTAGGTGTCTGGTATACCTGTTTCATAGCTCTTGTGCTTCAGATTGAATGCCACCAGGAACATATTACTAAGCTCAGCAACATCCAGAGTAACTGTTCCATTGTTCCCCATGCTAGCAACATCCTCACCCGAACTAGCAACCAATTTCTCCTGCAGTCCAAACTTTACCAGATACAGATTGAACTGGACTGTTTCTAGGTACCGGTCGTAAATGTCAATCCCAGCCCATGTTCCCGAACCAGGCCCCTCGTGGTAGATGCTGTAGACCTCTTTACCAAGGATTATCTCCAGTCGATAATGTTGACGGAGCACTAATCGTTCCTCTTGTGCTAAACCTACAGTTGTTAAAAGAGTTCAGTTAGTATAACAGTGGTCCATATCTGACCTATAAGCTATAGTTAGGTCAGATTTATAGGTTTGAGAATCAAAACAGGGTCATGTTTTCAACTAACCTATAGGTCGAATATCCAGCTGGCCAATGGGGGTGTTGGTGAACTCAACAAAGAGTATCACGTGATGTCCTAATAAGGAGTGTCACGTGATGTACTAACCTATAGGTCGGATATCCAGCTGGCCAATGGGGGTGTTGGTGAACCCTACAAATGGTATTGAGGGTGCGATGGGAGTGTCAGCAGGTTGTATCAGGACGCTGAACTCCAGAACTCCCGCTTTGTTTTCCAGCTCTACCTCGAACTCACACCTCGTCTGAGGGGTACAGGGAATGGGGCGTTATATTAGAGGACGCTGATGGGTGATATTGGGGGCATATAGAGGGGTTAGGGGCATGGAACAAAGAGGGGCACAGAGGGGAGTTAGGACGGGAAGAAGGAATCTACAATCCAGAAATTATACCTGGTGTGGTATTGTTGCCAAGTTAACTTTATAACTAGCCATTAGATCATCATACTGGGGATCCCTATCCACCACAGTCAGATGCAGATCAGTGCCCGTTGAATTTAGATTAAACAGGAAACTCTCGTTCCAGATGGGAGCTAGACTGTGAAACACTACGTCTGTCTGGTGCTGAACTGATCCAACACGGAGTAGGACATAAGGGTCAGAGAGACCAGTCTCGTCGAATGCTAGGAGACCACGACCCCGGAACATGTTTACATAAACCCTGCAGGAAGAGGAAGGAGGGGGTTAGAGAAAGTTAATCCTGGGAAGGGAAGGGGTTTGAAAAGAGAGAGGTAAAGAGAGAAGTATAAGCTACAGCTACTTCTCTCTCTACCTCTCTCTTTCCAAACCTCTCTCTTTTCAAACCATTATATTGCTCTAACCGCATCTATAGATTATTTCATATTATTTTAACAAATGGTTTGGTGCAAAAAGTGCTAGTATAATATTCACGGCCGTTTAGCTAACCCTCAAACACCATACCACCTGGTGTGGCCATCCCTTTCGAGTTTTTGGGGCATCATTATATAGTTTATTTCCCAAACTACTGCCCCGGACTACTGAACTGTTGCTACACCCTTGATCTCTACCGAGCCCTCTGTCACAAAGCGGTGCCAGCCACACAACTACTCCTCTAGTTGTTATACTACTCGTCTACCACAATAGTGTCACTATACCATATCATGGCGGGTAAGAAGTGAGAGACTGGGATAATTCCCTAGTGCCTTCCATTTTCCTAGATAGTTAGCCCCCTTACCCCACAATAAGATACAACTTTGTTCTGTTGCAGTTTGTCCCGTTTAGAGGTCTCATATAATTGTTAAATTGTTTTGCGAAAAAGTCTTTATTGTCGACCCCCGGTGACACTAATTTCTTCCTCATCGACTCGGGACTCGGGATCTTCACAGATCTAGTTAGTGACCGGTGTAGGCAATGACATATTTAGAGACCCCGCTTAAAATGTCACGACACAGGACACTGCGATCCACCCTAATTTTTTTAGGACTTACCTGAAAAGTGCTAGATCCTGGTTTCCGTCCTGTCCATCTCCCAGAGCCGACACTAGAGTCTTTGTAGTACTGACTGGTGAAGATATAGCTGTGGTAGCGGTGGTTGTAGCAGCTTTTTGATCCACTTTGCTGGCCAGACAGGTTAACGTGATACCCAGAGAGAAGTGGGGACTGTGGCATTTGAACCTGGGAAGGAATAGAGGGTGTT
The DNA here is from genome assembly GCA_000695325.1 of Pleurobrachia bachei. Classification (NCBI taxonomy): domain Eukaryota; kingdom Metazoa; phylum Ctenophora; class Tentaculata; order Cydippida; family Pleurobrachiidae; genus Pleurobrachia; species Pleurobrachia bachei. The sequence continues at coordinate 17,839 of AVPN01001475.1, read as the reverse complement.
TATAGAGTTGAGGAGGTTGTAGTTGAGACTTGGGGGAGTTATAGTACCGGGAGGGGAGTGAGTAGAGGGTGTTAGAGTTAGTTGAGAGTAACACAAGGTGATACCTAGAGAGAAGTGGGGACTGTGAACCTGGAAAGGAGTAGAAGGTGTTTATAGAGTTGAGGGGGTTATATCAGGTTAGTCACTAGTCAGTCTCCAGAGAGATAGTCTATAATCTCCAGGGCGAGACGGTATAGTTAGAAGGAGTGAGAAATAATGATCGGGACTCTGGCCTCTGCTAGTAAGTAAAGGGATTAATGAGCTATTGACGTTGAACGCATATATTGGAGCACAGTTATAAAATAGGAAGAGAGAGAGAAAAATTAAAGGGAGAGAACATGAGCATTGAGCACGCCTTCTGTAACAGTGTAACATGCACCATATTTCTCGTCTGTTATGCCCTAAGTTAACAATTTAAGGCCGTCTCGTCCCTGTTTTGTTCAGACATTTTCTGTCAAGGTAGGAGTTCTTGGTCAACCCCTACCCTTAACAGAACTGATGTACTGGCCGGAAATACAAGAGCAATCGTATGATAATTGTATGCTAGGTTACAATCATCTCTCTCATTATGCATAATCACCACCAATTGATCGATGGAGGAGAGAGATATTCATCGTTTTAGAAGCCTGATCATCCGGAATTTCTACTCTTTACTATGATTTTTTTTCTGTGAAACTTTGTCGACACCTATTGTACACCTTTCATCTGGTTCGCAAGTAAAGCAGACCTTTAGCTGTCTTCTTTTTCGTCGCTGCCCCAGTCAGCTGAGATAGAGGGATGTAACACAAGTGACTACCAGGCTGGGAGAGCTCAATGGCAACTGTTTGGGAATAGTCTGGACCCTTTTCTATAGTTCAAGCTCTGGGTGTAGGAGATTTCCTTCTCTCCAGTAGAATTTTACTGTCTTCCGGAAGGGCAGATAACTTTTAACGCAGATGTCTTTTAGCATCACACATATAATTCTTTCGATCTACATATAATGTTGACTTCAATTTTTAGTTTTTTTCATGCGGTAGTTCAGCTTTTGAGTTTTGTCATTCTCCATGAGGAGTTGTGTGAAACTGCTTCATGAGGTAACATCTTGTTCATTGTTCAAATTGTGCTTGGCAATACCAGGCAATGCATGATTTCCCATATCATTCGTCCCTTTATGGGCTTGGATCCACAGCTGACTGTGGGTTAGCTCTTTTGTTAACTTACTTTCTCTTTCTTTGTCATAGCATTGGTCTGGTAGCTCACTTTCTCTCTTTCTCCCTTTTTCTCTATTTAGTTCAGTCTCTAAACGACTGAAAACTCAGAACCGGATGCGTAGCTGTGAATTTCTTGTTGACAGACTACTGAGACTTACTTAGTTAGATGATACTGTTGGTACGCTGGGCGCCGTACACTCTAACTATAACATTGGCTGTTAAACGTCGACTAGTTATAGATTATAATAATCTTATATTAGTCAGTCCTTATAATATATCATACATAAGTTCGCTCCATGTCCACCAGGGTACTACTTTTTACTGGGAAGAAGTTTAGAACGGGGTATACAAAACAAACTAAAAACCATCTTAAAACCAACGTCCTTATCTAATCCAACATACACCCGCTCTAGGGCTCTACACGGTTTATACCGCAACAAAAGGGTCCTTTAGAAGTCTCTATACATCGAACATAATAGATCCTCCTCGAATGAAGTACTTTCTCCCAGGATTGTCCATTCTCAGCTGCTTCAGGGTCTTGTACACACGGTTGTTTTCCTCTCGCTCCACCTTGGTGAGATCTGGAGACTGTTATACCACTGATCATAATAGGGGGTAAAAATACCAGTGCTAATTCACTTTTAATACCATGTTGATCATGTCGACATTATACATCAACTTCATAATAGTTCCACGGAAGTATTATAGGTAGTGTTGTGTTATTGAAATATCCTCATTCCTCACGCTAAATATTAGTTTTTGTCTAAGCACTATGAGCAGTACTTCTATAGAAGTACTGCTCATAGTGCTTAGACAAAAACTAATATTTAGCGTGAGGAATGAGGATATTTCAATAACACAACACTATAGCGATTGTTTAGACACTATAGCGATTGTTTAGACACGATTGGAATTAAAACATCTGTTGTCGTCTGTCGACTGACCGCTGACGTGCCTATAGAGAGCTAGTAATCTTAAACCCTTAATATTCTGATGTAAAATATCTGGACTTCCTACCATTACCAACTAACCACGCATCTCGCAAACAGATTAATGGGAGCAAAACTTGATGGAAGTTTCAGTGTTTTTCCATTCTTCTTGGTTGAGGCTGTCTCAACTCTCACCCTCCATTCACTTTCAGGAAACGTGCCCAACCCAGCTTTGATTAATTGCTAGTGCAAGGTGTAACTAAGATTGGTCATACGGACACTTCAATATTCATCTGAAACGATAATCTCCTATTCTGATGCACTAAAAGTTTCATCTAGCTATAGATTATTGTAGATTGATGCTTGTTTATCACGATCGTCTCGACATTGATCGTGATCTCTGTATAACAGCAATCTTGTAGCTTTAGTGGTCCATGTTTATATCATCCGATATATCTGATCAAATTAATGTCACGTGATCAACTTGTATAGTATATAGCCCCGTTGGATGCGGATTAATCGGTCCCCCGCTGCCTCTTATATATACGATCTCCACATGCTGAGTCAAATAGCTCTAGTAATATATGACAAGTATAAAGATAGCTTGGCGCAATTTATGAGCCAATAAAGTTTATTGCTATCCATGATCGTATATTATGTTTATGTATCTATGTTGGCATATTGTTATTGCTGGACGTTTTATTTCCGGTGCTCGTTTTGCTCTTACATAAATCGAACGTGGTTTCTCCTCTCTAAACATCAGCAAGAGAGAAAACGATAGAGAGAGGGAGATAGAGAGAGATTTACCACGTCACACATCATTATAGAGAATCGAAACATCAGAATAGAGATCGCCATGATATCTAAATAGACAAAAACCTCAAACGCGATTCATTGAAGACATGTTGGTAGTGTTGTGTTATTGAAATATCCTCATTCCTCACGCTAAATATTAGTTTTTGTCTAAGCACTATGAGCAGTACTTCTATAGAAGTACTGCTCATAGTGCTTAGACAAAAACTAATATTTAGCGTGAGGAATGAGGATATTTCAATAACACAACACTATAGCGATTGTTTAGACACTATAGCGATTGTTTAGACACGATTGGAATTAAAACATCTGTTGTCGTCTGTCGACTGACCGCTGACGTGCCTATAGAGAGCTAGTAATCTTAAACCCTTAATATTCTGATGTAAAATATCTGGACTTCCTACCATTACCAACTAACCACGCATCTCGCAAACAGATTAATGGGAGCAAAACTTGATGGAAGTTTCAGTGTTTTTCCATTCTTCTTGGTTGAGGCTGTCTCAACTCTCACCCTCCATTCACTTTCAGGAAACGTGCCCAACCCAGCTTTGATTAATTGCTAGTGCAAGGTGTAACTAAGATTGGTCATACGGACACTTCAATATTCATCTGAAACGATAATCTCCTATTCTGATGCACTAAAAGTTTCATCTAGCTATAGATTATTGTAGATTGATGCTTGTTTATCACGATCGTCTCGACATTGATCGTGATCTCTGTATAACAGCAATCTTGTAGCTTTAGTGGTCCATGTTTATATCATCCGATATATCTGATCAAATTAATGTCACGTGATCAACTTGTATAGTATATAGCTCCGCCTACAGTTGGATAACCCATACGGATTAATCGGTATGCCTCTTATATACTCGATCCGCATGCTGAGTCAAATAGCTCTTGCAATATGTATGACAAGTATAAAGATAGCTTGGCGCAATTTAAGAGCCAATAAAGTTTATTGCTATCCATGATCGTATATATTATGTATACAATCGAATGTGTCTATGTTAGCATATATTGTTATTGCTGGACGTTTTATTTCCGGTCCTCGTTTTGCTTGCTCTTACATAAATCGAACGTGGTTTCTCAGCAAGAAAAAAAAGAGATATAGAGAGAGATTTACCACGTCACACATCCTTAAATAGAGAATCGAAAATCAGAATAGAGATCGCTAAATAGACAAAAACCTCAAACGCGATTCATTGAAGACTTGTTGGGAAAACCAACACTCTAGTGTAAATAGTAGTAAAGTAGTAAATTGTAGTTCGGTGTTTTGTTGATATGATGTTCGGCTAACGAGCCTTATATATTTGTCTAGTGTCTACACGAGCACGTGCTTTCCCCAATATATCTCCCTCTATCTATCTATGTATCTCTCTTTCTCTCCGTCTATCTATCTTTATCTCTCTTTCGTTCTCGTTTTTAGAACCTCTATGTATATCGGCGTTTATAAAGCTCTCAGTATATTATACAACTCTCCAGCGATATGCTCGAGTTATTGCTATAGAACCTTCTCTCACACACCTGCCTAACTTGCAACTCATGTTCGACATTTCTTGTTCCCCCTTTGACCCTGTTTCCCGCCTTTGATCAGCTGTTTATTTCCCGCCTTGCATGTTATAGAACAGCTCTTACCTTGCTTCGTCGGTTATGAGAGGAAACTCGTTGATATTGAGATCTGTGTCAAAAGGAAGAACTGACAGTCGGATTTTAGAGCCACCCAACAGGTCATCAAATAAACCTTTTTCGTGAAACACCTGAAGAAGAGAGTGTGGTTACTGGTATAGACATTGGCCGGGAAATGAACAAACCATTCACGTTTCTAAGTAGTGGCCGAAAATGGGATTGCGGTATGAGACGTTTTGAAACCTACGGAGTAGAGAGAAATATGGCTACAGCTGCAATCTGCATGAGAGTGCTATATGGCTATTGCAGCCAATTTGTCGAATTGCCTCTTACAAACACAACAGCTCTTACCCGTATTTTGAGGGACTCGGTGAGATCAGCAAGGTCAAACTGAAAAGTTTCATTAAACTTGGGGTTGGCATTCTTCTGAACAACTTTTGTCTTCTGCTCCTGCTCCCCTACCCTCAACTTGACGTATGTGTCAAAAAAGTTCTTACTCCCCTTGCCAGATAAGTTAGCACATTCGTAGAACTGAACAGTTAGCCGGTACTTGGGCGGATCTTCCCCTCCCGTACTAGCTGAAACTGACGGTACTGCTGCTGCTGCTGGAGACTGTTCATTTTGAACCTGATCCCCGCCAGTACTTGAACCAGCAGGCTCCTCCGAGTTTGGAGGTTCGGATTCGGCACGGATAGAATCAGCACGTACCCGGAGATTAGCCAGGGATGTTTTTGCACGAGTTATTGTCCTTCTCAGTTCCTTCTTGCTAAATGATTTAGCCCGTTTTTTCATAAGCTTATTGGCCGTCTGCTTGTCCGACTTTTCGATGGATGTCGATACAGAGAGGATTGTTCTTAGTTTGCCACCTTTCACACCCCTGAGCCGGAGTTTTTGGTCCTGTGAGGTGGCGAGGGGATGGGAAGGGTGCTCCAGCGTTGCTGCTCCAAATACTCCCTTGAAGGGATCCTTATCACACACCTACAGGAGAGAGAGTAGCGTTATTAGTTGGGGGAGAGAGGTAAAAACAGGTGTATGTGGTTTATTTTGTTGGTTCTTCTTGGATTGTGGTCAATTAATTAATGAACATATTACATGTGTAACGAACGGTATACGTATGCTATGGTACCAACATAAGGAACCTCATAATGAATATTATGTTCAGTAAACTCTTGTTGGCAGTCTCTCAACGTTCCAAAAACCACGTACTCAGCATGTTACATGCTTCAGTACTTAGTTTAACGCAGTACACCTCCGTAACTACCTAAAGCTCTCTAAACTTTTTCGCTTCTTCGTTCTCCACTCTCTCTAGTTTCACTAGATGAATCTCTCTCATGGTCACTGATCTATATACTGCAAGTAGTAGGTATACCGTATATTCATTTCATTAGAGGTGCTCCACGATCCTACTGAATGTTGAACTCGCGTCAGCAAGATCTGGCAATCTTAGTGATTGCCAGATTTCTCGAGAGGAGTGAGAGAGTCGCAGAGAGGAAGGCAGAATATAATTGAAAGTCGACAGAGAGTGAGAAAGATAAAGAGAAAGAGAGTGATTCAGAGCAATTTCTAAATCAGTCAAATGACGTTTTGTTTGATTTCCGGCAGATTTTAAATTAAACGGTCACACACTGCTAAGGATTTGGGCACGTCAAGCTAAGGATTCAAACTCGATTAATCTACGGTTAGCTTACGAATCTGTTGCTCTTTAACCTCTGCCCAATCACTATATTAAATACATTACCATTCTGCCTTATTCAGTTTTCAGTACTTTCATTTCTTTGCTATATCCACATGATTGATAGTTCGATTATCACTAATTTCCCATAGAATGAAACCAGCAATAGGATTTATGGACGATGCGGGTGACTCCGATCACACTCCACACCATAACGACACCCTAACCACCCATGACACAACAGTAGACGCCTTCCTGGGCACCATCTGTGTCCTATGCTTTTTGATCGGAGTTCCTGGTAACCTAGCGTCCCTCAGACATTTCATCTTGATGACCCCTAAAGACATTCCCTGTGTTCTATACATACTGATATCTATTAACGACCTTGCAACGACATTGACAGTGATTGCAAATGCGGTCAGCTTCTACTCAGATCGAGCTCCAATGTTTTTTGGGTTACGTTGGGGATGTAAACTCTACGGTTTGGTCTGGACAATGGTCCCATTTATTAGTGTGTTTCTAGTGGCCATGCTCAGTATAATTCGGTCCATCGTGCTGGTGAAACCACTGATCCACGTCAGTAGGGGGATAGTCCTAAAGATAACTGCTCTCTACTACATCTACATACTCTGTAGGATTCTCATTCCAGTAATCCTGGGACAAACCGACTTTCTATACGAGGATGAGGATGTGTACTGCTGGGATGGAGACATGAAGTACGAGTGGTACATCACCTATGATATTGTAACTGGGATTGTGCAACTAGCAACCCCTGTTATCCCTGTTTTCCTAAGCTGCGGGGTGTCAGTTTGGGCCCTGATGAGGTCTCACGAGTTCTACAATCTTTCAATACGACTCTCAATAAATGGATCCATGAGACAGAAAAAGTGGGAGAAAAAGAGACTAAAGAGAAGAAGCAATTTCTCGAGAGGAGTGAGAGAGTCGCAGAGAGGAAGGCAGAATATAATTGAAAGTCGACAGAGAGTGAGAAAGATAAAGAGAAAGAGAGTGATTCAGAGCAATTTCTAAATCAGTCAAATGACGTTTTGTTTGATTTCCGGCAGATTTTAAATTAAACGGTCACACACTGCTAAGGATTTGGGCACGTCAAGCTAAGGATTCAAACTCGATTAATCTACGGTTAGCTTACGAATCTGTTGCTCTTTAACCTCTGCCCAATCACTATATTAAATACATTACCATTCTGCCTTATTCAGTTTTCAGTACTTTCATTTCTTTGCTATATCCACATGATTGATAGTTCGATTATCACTAATTTCCCATAGAATGAAACCAGCAATAGGATTTATGGACGATGCGGGTGACTCCGATCACACTCCACACCATAACGACACCCTAACCACCCATGACACAACAGTAGACGCCTTCCTGGGCACCATCTGTGTCCTATGCTTTTTGATCGGAGTTCCTGGTAACCTAGCGTCCCTCAGACATTTCATCTTGATGACCCCTAAAGACATTCCCTGTGTTCTATACATACTGATATCTATTAACGACCTTGCAACGACATTGACAGTGATTGCAAATGCGGTCAGCTTCTACTCAGATCGAGCTCCAATGTTTTTTGGGTTACGTTGGGGATGTAAACTCTACGGTTTGGTCTGGACAATGGTCCCATTTATTAGTGTGTTTCTAGTGGCCATGCTCAGTATAATTCGGTCCATCGTGCTGGTGAAACCACTGATCCACGTCAGTAGGGGGATAGTCCTAAAGATAACTGCTCTCTACTACATCTACATACTCTGTAGGATTCTCATTCCAGTAATCCTGGGACAAACCGACTTTCTATACGAGGATGAGGATGTGTACTGCTGGGATGGAGACATGAAGTACGAGTGGTACATCACCTATGATATTGTAACTGGGATTGTGCAACTAGCAACACCAGTTATTCCTGTGTTCCTTAGCTGCGGTGTGTCAGTTTGGGCCCTGATGAGGTCTCACGAGTTCTACAACCTCTCAATACGACTCTCAATAAATGGCTCCATGAGACAGAAAAAGTGGGAGAAAAAGAGACTAAAGAGAAGAAGCAAGAAGGTGGAGGCGACAATTACAATCATCCTGATCACTATGGTTTATGTGATTTTCAACATTCCAAACTTTATAACCTGGGTCCTCTACCTAGCTGACGGGCTGGAGGTTCCCGAACATGACACAGTGAAATATTGGTATTTGTGGTGTGTCAGCTATGTTGTGTGTGTCTCAATAAACAGCGCTATTAACCCGATAATCCTACTGTGGAGGAACCGAAAATTCCGGGAGAGCGTGGGAAAGAGTCTGATATGAGACCCCTCTAGCCTTTCATCGCCCAGTTACTACCACGACTTAGCCCGCAAGGCCTTGCAAGAGACTAAAGCTTCAATTCCAATGCCATTTTTAAGGGTCGCCTCTCGGGGAAAACTGAGGTGATTGTTTGTTTTTTGTGTGTATTTTTGTTTACCTCAATGGTTGCGTTGACATCTGTTTTGTTGATGTAAAACTCGAGTACTTGCTCCCAAAAAACTGCGTTTCCGTCTCCTAAACTGACGCTGGTCGCCTTGTGGATACTCCCTACTTTTACCTGTAGAAAGGTTTGTTGTGTGAGGGGAGAAGGTAAAATGCTAGCCACGTGCAGCACACCCTCCGAGATTTCATCGGGGCTTGCTTCACGTGCCATGTCAGAGCATTGGCCTGACTCTATTCTTATTTCTTTTGCACAGGAGAACTGTGGTCAGATCATTGGCCTGACAGCACGTGCAGGTATTGATACTACAGTCTACAATTATTTGGGTAACAAAGCTGCTTCAAAGTGTAGAACATACCTTTACGAGGGCCTCCTTAAGATTACAGTCCGTTGCAGAGTGAAGAGTGATGCGGAGAATGTAAAGTTCTAGTGAACTCTGTTCTTTACTCCCCAGTTTTACCATAGGTTGAGGAATCTACAAGGGAAAATGAAGCAGTTTTAAGCACTGTAAACAAGATAAATGGGATCTAATTAATGCTACAAAGAAGCAAGCTGTTAAAGTGTGCTCTAAAGAACTAAAACACCCGATATAGTATTAGTTAGCGATGACATTTAAGTATCACAGGTGCAATACTATAATTGTAGACCTGCTATTATTGTGAAAATACACACAAACATCATACAGATTTGGTAAGGAAGTTACCCCTCTGTTGAGGGCATTGCAAAAGTAAGGCACGTCTTAGCGTGCCCGCAATGTAGGGGGAACTGCGTTACCAACATACAGATCTGTATCTAGACACAAATCTGTATCTGTAATGTGGCTTGTTGATCTGGATCTTGCGGTATGATACCCCTTATTCAATTTTGCTTGTGGTATACCCCCTTATTTGTGAGCAGCAGGGGGTAACCACACTAACCAATACATGTGTTGAACAATAGTGAAATATAACATAGCTAAATAATGCATACACACGCAAAAAGGGCTACACGCGTACTATGAACAAACATTGCCCCAAACAATGTATAACATACAGCAATAGCCACTAGCTTCCTACCTCAGGAGCTGCAACTGCACTACTCTTCTCCTCCTCTGTAGTTGGCTGCACAACTCCTCCCCCAGGGGTCCCTGATCCCAGGACAGACACATCACCATGATCAAACGACTGGTCCGAGTTGTCACTCCTCTCCCCGATGTCAGTCAGGTTTGGTGTCAGTAGGTTTTGTTTCCTTCGTGCGTTTTTAGAAGCGAAGTGCTTCCGCTTATCAAGGACTGTCGACTGTAGTTCAGAAACTTTGTCTGTCTCAGAAACGGATTCGGTACTTTCGTCCCCGCTAGCAAGTTTTCGTAGCGAGGGTGCGGAGTATGAAACTGACATTCTCCGTTCTTGTTGTTGTTTCTCAGCCATGGGAACGCTGTGACAGGACCCTCCAGAGGAGCTCGTCTGGTCCTTCTCCTTGGTCAGGGAGGTACATGATGCACCGAGGGAGTCTGGAGCGGGTGGGGGTGGTACCGGTATTTCAATCCGGGTAGGTTGAGGATCTATGTAGGAGAGATGCGGGTCTGAATCGATGAAGTCACTGTCCTCAGATGTTGAGAATTTGTTGTGTTTCATTTGAAGGGGACAGTTATTCAGGGCAGTCCTCTTCTCAAGTCTTGGAAGATTTGGTGTCAGTGACAACTTTCTGTACGGTTTCGAATCAGGACACAGCTCGCCCTGGTTACGTCTCAGATCGAGAGAGTGATTGAGGGGGTGTTCGCTGTTTGTTGAGGAGGATTGTGCTCGTGCCAGAAGACCCTTCTCATGGGATCCCGTGTCAATGCTGGGTATCTTTCCAGTCTTGTTTAGACTGTCCCGGGAGGAGGTGGAGGAGTTGTAGACATCCTGTTTTGAGATGGACTTCTCCCGCTTTAACTTTCCACGGAGTGTCCTGGAGAAAGTGGAACATACAATATGTAGGAACAGTCGAACCCCGATTTACCGGGCTCCGATTTACCGGAACCCCGATTTACCGGGCAAAACCCTTTCCCCCAACCATCCCGGTGACCAATTAAGTCGGGGTCCGACTGTATGAGTTATTGAGAATGATATACCTTATGAAAAGTGATGTGAAGCGAAGATAATCTGACATACTACAACCTCACACGTATACTATTATACACCAAATATTACACCAACACTAGTATACGAAGGGAGCAGCTGGTGTTCTGCAGAGCAGATCTAGAGCTAGCTGTTTAATATACTTCCGTTATCGGGAAGCAGACCTTATAGGACGTACCCTGTTCGACAAGGAGTTAGTTATTGGGAGGAGAGAATAGAGATAAAGAGGTAAAGAGAGGGTCAGAGGTATAGGGGAGAGAGGGGGAGGTAAAGAGAGGTAGAGAGAGATAGATAGGGAGAGAGAAAGGTAGAAAGATAGATATATCGCTAGAGTGCTTAAATTATTTTACTCTAGGTAGCTGTATATGTAGTAAAACGTTTCAGCAGAAAGCAGAATAGTCTAGAACACGAGGGGAGTGCAATCTGATAGTCGGACACACACACACATAAACTAATCACAACAGTGTAAGGGGTTCCTATATATTTCTATCGAATTTGATTTTGTGTGATGTCCTTATAAGGCAATATACTTTGAACGTTTCACAAAGTGGCGACAAGCAAAACTGACAAATCACGCTTGTCACGGTGTATAACTGGGGTTATTCAGGCAGAAACACTAAAATGACTTCCTATGGAACATAAAACCAGTGAGATAGGGAAATATTATGATATGGAAAGTATTCTAGACTTATTTTTAAACATTCATCAATGGATGACACATTCATTCACATTGTTTAAGTCACATATTACACATACCTTTCCTCACTGCGACTACTATCTGAGTTTTCAGTTGCAATCTGTTTCTTCAGCTCGCGACGTTTTTCCGCTTTAGATGAACCTGGGCCCTTCCCAGCACTCTCAGACGAAACTGCTTCTCTTGACTCAGATGCCTACATGAAAGAAACCATGTTAGCCAAAAGACTTTTACATGTTTGTTAATCATCTCAAATTATATTTACCACTCTTTCCTCTTCTATTTTTTCTGAGTCTGACGATTTTTGGAGCTCGATTGTAAATTCTAATTGTCCATTGAGCTTTGAGGCAATTCCTCTTTTACATTCCAGTGGTTTCACAACGACGTACGCCTCGGCTACTTTGAAGTCGTGGAGGTAGGTAGAGCAACGACCTGTAATGATATAAGGTATAATGAGGGAAAGCATACTTGCATGATCTGAATGTGCTAAATGAGTTTCCTTGCAATTATGCAATGGACCGTGGAATTTATCGCACTGATACATCCTACTATCTCAGATTCCTTTCTTTCTAAAGTGCGTTTCAAACGACTTGACCTGAGATTCCTGGAAATTCAGGATCTCACTTTAGTAAATACACTGATCTCCCCTTAATTTCCAGGAATCTCAGGTCAAGTTGTTTGAAACGCACTTTAAATATCGTACCTACAAAATGATCTCCAAACTTATCGCGTTCAATTATCTTTAGTTCCAATGGATAGTCCATGCTATCCAGATAAAAATCAAATTGCTCATTCCAGCTGGGTTGACCAAACACTCCCGTATCTTCTAGTGGGGTCGTTTCTGAAGAAGATATAATTACATTGTTACCATAGTAACAGCTTTATTGTTACTATATAGTAACAGCTCTTTATTGGAACTGGAAGTGATTCAATATTGTATACAGAGAGAGATCGTGATCATCATCTCCGGAAGTATTATATATCGGCTCTAGCTTTCTGAGAACAAAGCAGTGAGATAATTAGAGAGTAAAGACCACATCATGTACGTGATAATGTGCCCGCCAGTTGCACGGCAGACAAATATCCATATAGCTTGCGGGAAGAGAAAAAACAAAACCAGGGACTCGAGTCTTGCTAGGACTCTGGTCTAGAGTCGAATATGGACCAGAGTCCAGGCAAGACATGACCGTATACATGGGTGATTAACATACATCACTAGAGATTTACCTGTTCGGTATTGAGCTACCCGAATCTTCACCACAAAATTTAGGTAGGTTTCTCTCGGTTTAACCGTGTTTTGGGATCTCCCAATCACCAATCGAAGTTTATACTGGGTACTCTGAAATTGTAGATATATGCGTTAGATAGAGATCTAATTGAAATTGATCGATCAGGTAAGAATTAAAATATTAAGGCAGTGATTAGGTGATTAATCATTAGGTGTGGCATCTAACGGATGATTAATCTGCTCTGATCGGCGATATATTTAGACTGGAGCTTCTGCTGTTTTAATACTGAAGCATGTATACGGAGGAGAGGACTGAACGGCGGTGGTGAACTGATAACCGGAAGAAGATGGTGAGTAGGAGAACAGGGTAGATAAGAAGGAACACTAGCATTAGCATTAGGATATACTGTGTAAACCTCATGGCAAGGCTGTACAGTTGTAACTGTCTGTTATCTAGACACACAATGGGGGAGACTTTTACCCAGAAGGAATATGTGCTGATATAAATTACAAGCTGGGTATGTGATGGGTGATCGGCAACTTAAGCTGAAGACAACGCGACGGTAAGCTGTAAAATATTATGTTGTAGTTGAGATAGTAGAGATCAATCCGTGGCTTTATGAAAGTCTAAACAGTAATAGTATAAAGTAAAGCTCGATTCTTGAGCAAGATTGATGCGTAATACCCTAAAGGCTCTATGTTTGTGACAATACCTTGACAGCTAGTTTCCTAGTTTACACAAACCCACCTTGACACGGAATGTTTGAGGTATCATACTGACTCGCCTCTGCAGACTATGTACCATCCGAGCGGTGACGGACTGTCGACGTTGCATCGGCGGAGCAGACATCTTTACACGGTGTGAAAACGGTACAACAATCAGCAAACACTTTAGGGAAAAGAGAGTCCAATGAAAGTTTCAACTTTCATTGGAAAAGAGAGAAATAAATAGAGATTCATGGAAAGATAAAGAGAGATTTTGTTACGAGAATTGGGAAGAAATGTCGACCACAAACAAACGTTAAAAGGCACTTAAACCAAGAAAGATTCTACACAAAATGTGTGTGAGTGTGCACAAGCGGGAAGAGCTGTAATAAAACTTGAGGCGTGGTTTATAGGTTTGTTAAAATATATCTATCGGCTCTCCGTCTCTCTCCGTATAACATCGGGATGATAGTCTTGAGCTCGCGAACCGATTACCGCAGAGCATTGGGCAGGAAGAGACAGCATACAGTTTAGATGTTTGTTGTTACTCAACAAGTCTAGAAATTAGGGAGATAGGGAACGATCGGTAACTCTAGTTACCAATCTCATTCTACTATCAAGGAGTAGTATATTGCCATTATGCCTAATGCATAATATAGATCTCAAGTAGCTACGATAATGATTTCACCGCCGTATAGAGTTATAGACAAAGTGTGTGTGAAATATTCATAGGTATCTCACGTTATACACACAGGGTTTTCATTATGTGTGTGCATGAAGTTCACACTGTGAACGCTTATCGTATGATAGTTTATTCGTTACAGTATCTCTCTCTCCCCCTCACAGACACTTTTCCTTTCTCTCTATGCATAAGGGCATATCTACCTCATTCGTTCTCCGACCGTCAAGCGATTGTACTGTTACAGTACAAGGACACAAGGTAATGGGTATTCTATAAAAAGGTACCATTCGTAATAAAGCAACCCAGGCGAAACCTATTATAATGAAGCTCCACCTCTCTTTATTCTACGAATATGTTTCGAGAGATCTATAATTTATCGCTTAAAATCAAGTCACACAACACGTACAGATGGGCGTTTAAAGCTCTAATTAAACGCTGATGACCTTTGCCAAAGTGAGGATCTGAACAAGCAATGAATTTATTTAGTGGTTACATGGTGGTGCTCACCTAGAGTTCACGATATGATATCGAGGTATAAGATATAGTGACAGCTGTAAGCTGAATACCATTAGAATTAGTTAATTTTCCTCGGAAATCAGAGTTCGGGATGGTTAAGTCATTATGAAACTACCTACACTAGTTCGAATCTTTCGGCTGGTTTACCATGAAGTGCATTGTTTAAGAAACAGACAAACTTGAAGAGAATCTAAATGTTTAAAAACTTTAACTTTTAAGAAATGGTCTGCTTCAAACAGACAAACGTGCAGTATATAGGGAATGTAAACGTAAACATACCGCGCGGCCCAAAAAAAACTAAGGGTACGTTGGCCTTCTTTTCGCCCAGAATTTTAATTTCAATCACTT
>AVPN01001474.1:7119-22386 GCA_000695325.1 Pleurobrachia bachei | reverse complement strand
AGAGAGAGAGAGAGAGAGATAGAGATAGAGATAGAGAGCGAAAGTGATGCCAGAACAATATTGCTCTAAAATGATCAAATCCACAGGGGAGAATGTTACATATGAGAGGGGAGATGCGGTAACTATCTCTAAGAGAGAGAAAGATAGAGAAAGGCGACTGTGGAAAGATGGTCCTTATAGCACTCAATACCATTACCAGATCACAGCCCACTTAAATGTCTCGAAATATTGATGGGGGTACAATTTGTAAAATTTTTCTACAGGATAAAGCAGAATTCGTAAATTCGCCGAAAAAAAGGAGTAATTGAATAACTTTGAGGATAAAAACGTCAGCTGACATAGCCTGACATAGTTCAGGTTAAAAAGCGTCGGATTCTTAATGATTTAATTTTAGTAAGTTACTAAGTCGTTTTTTATGTAAAATTGGTAAATCCTACCTGGTCCGTAGAAAGATCTTCCTTTAGCGACATTATACACATTAAAATTCACTGCAACACAAAGAGGTCTCCCATCAACTCCATTAAACTCCTTCAACTCCTCAGGAGTGAAATCTCTTGGTTCGATAGGCTCCCCCTCCTCCTCCTGCTCCTCCTGCTGCTGTGGCTGCTGTTCCTCTTCTTCTTCCTGGTTGTAGAACATATAGTTGTAGTTTAGTGGACCGAGTAATTTAATTGGTATACACTGTCAAAATGATGGGTCCTACTAATCTTACGATGTATGGAGACAGGGACAGACTGGCAGAGACAGACTGATAGAGAAAGGCTAACAGAGACAGATTGATAGAGACAAACTGACAGAGACAGACTGACATGACAAAGACAGGCTGACAGAAAGGGAAAAGTCGGTAAGGGGGAATTTAGTCGCGTGTATTGAGCAAACGTTGTAGGATTGCCCGGGACTGCTAGGTTTTCTTCAACGTACATGGGTATCGTAGATGTAGAAATAGTAAAAGGCGAGCATTCCCCCGAGGAGTGCCAGGGTGGTGATTATGTAGGCAGTAGTGTCAGTCTCCACAAGGGCTTCAATAACTTGGTCGCTCATATTTAAATCTACTATTGGTGAATACAGACTATTTTAAAACAGTTAGTTTGAGTTTCAGAATGATGAATCCTGAACTGGTAGTGGTAATATATTTCATTGGTAGTGATAGTTGATACTTTCACATTCAATATAGGTTTCACTAGAGAGGGTAAATACTCAGCCTCGAGAGCCGAAGTTAATCTGTCGCGACTCGCGATTCGTAAAATGTTCATAGCATAGAGGAACACAAGACCTCGGCTGGCCTCGTATGCCGAGGAGAGCTTCTGTGTACAAATACAAATACAAAATATAAATTTATAATCCGCTTTTCAACTGCTCGTATTTACGGGGCAGCACAAGTGTGCTGGCTAGTGTCCTGGAGACCTTGAAACTTTATTCACTTTTCCAATACAAATACAATTATAAATTGTACCCCGCTTTTGGGCTTATGCATTGTTAGTGCAAGGAGAACGTCGTTTTGAAGCAACACTTCCACCACTAACAAGCCTTCGAAATCGTGGACGTGACAACTTTTGTGTTGGCTACAAACTGCAATTGCAATAACAAAACTTAAAAAGCACCTTTAAAGAATGAAGATGCCAAGTGACTGACAGACAGAAGCAAAGAATCACCGCGTCCACCATCCAGGGCCGAATTTTTCGGTGAAAGAAGAGAAGAATGTGGAAAAATTTGCTGAAAAGTGGCGCGATTTTCGGGAAAAAAAGTCCAAAAATGAGCTGAGTTTTACAAATTTACAGCGCGCGCTCAAGAAAGGGAGCCGCGCAACGATTTGCGCGGCACCAAAAAGCATTAAAAATTTCGCCACCATTTATTTCTCCGTTTGGCTGTGAGCTGTCTCAGTCAGTGACTGAGTCAACTTTTGCAGAACCCCATACCCACACCAGCTTTCGGCCCGAATCCCGGTGTGAGAGCCTACAGACTGGGAACATGGTAACCAGGCCAGAGAGATTGATATAATGATGGCTGAACCATTGAACTAAATTATAAAATCAGTTAACAAAGTCGAAATTTGAAATTCAAAACACACATAATATATCATCATTATACTTACAGAAGCAATTAAATTTTAGAGCTCAGTCTTTATTAATATTATTATAACACTTCAATAAATCATTTTCGCCTAGTTCTCAAAACTAAAAGGTATCGGTCGAAATGAAAACAAACCCATAAACACAGTCTTTCGTCAGATTCTTACTACTAGTAAACAATACTAGGGACGTAGTGTTCAGAAACAAACTGTCTATTTCTCGGGCCAATGCTCAGTCAGCTATTTCTCACATATTATGCGGGTTCCTTTTTCTGCCAAACAATGACGGTTCCACTAGAGTCAGCACTAACTAGGACGTTCTCATCGTAACTTAGACACACCGCGTATACCGGGCTGCGGGGGATAGAGATTGGTGTAATGTTTGACATGACAGACAACGCATACGATTTAGGGCATGTCTTTACTAAAGATCCCCTCCCCCAGCAAGCTCTTCAACTATAAACACAAAATATGCTCTTTACCTAATCTCTCCCTCTCATTTTGATCGGACTGGTCCATTATATCGGTTGTTTGCGGAGGGATATATCTGTCTTATTGCTGTGACAACACACGATGGCAACACTTTTTCAGTCCACTGTTTCCTAACATTACTCGACACCAACTGGACGAATGAGTTGTATGCCAGATGTCGGTACGTGTTATTCTTCTGGACGGTAGAGCTACTTAACGTCTTCTTACCTAACCAATCGCTCAACCTCAACCCCGCTTTGTTTAGTACCACCTCGCAGAAGAGAGTGCTCTTGGTGACACATTGAGACCCGTTGGATAGGAAGATAAGCTCCGGGAGGGAGAGACAGCACACGAATCCTGTGTCCCCATCACAGCACCGCCGGCAGGAACACCAAGTAGGGGCGGATAGATAGATGGCGGATGGGGGTGGGAGGGGTGGTGGGAGGTTTAATGTTGTACAAATGTTGTTGTCTTTAGTATTCTTTGAAACATCATTCCTGTCTATCTTCTCGTATATAGTTTCATCATTGCCACCCATCCCCGTTCTCAAGCTAGTCAGGCTTTTATTCAGCTGCTTCTGGACAGGGCCCTTGGGTAGCGTACTGGCATAGTTGTTCAGATTCCGGGAAATTGTCGCGGAGTGCTTGCCCATCCCGCTGTATATGGAGGAGTTGAGTGAGAAAGTGTCACATCCCTGATCGTCCTCCACTTTAGTACACTCATCAGATTGGTGGAGGATATGCTCACTTTGTATTGAACCCCGGTGTTGATTTGGAGGGGGAACTTCATCGTAACTGGATATTTTGGTTACCATGGTGACATCTTGTGCGGAAACGTGGTGAGTCCTGTTTGGTCCCATTATATCTCGGAGTGTCTGCTGTTGAGGTGCAGAGGAGGATAAATCACGGGTAGATCCACACTTTCTTATCATGTTGGGGATGGGGATAGAGATATCTTGTGCTGAACTACTAGCAAGTTTACCCATCGATTTATCACATGCCATCATTTCACTTGCCTTGTTGTTCCTAATGGTTTCACCTGTTGTTTTGTTGTTGCCAATGGTTACCTTCTTTGAAACGCGTGGAGAGGTACCAGAGGCACTCTGATGTACCGGGTGGGACGGTGCCTGTGTCACTTGATGATGATCCCCTGTGTGGTGATCTGGCTCAGATACCACCTGGAAAGATCCCGTTTCAAACGCGGGTGGCAGCACGGGTTGTGCTACAGAGATATCGATTAACCGTTGGAGGATCTTTGGATCTGGAGTGACTGAGAAGATACTGTTTGATTCCTCCATTACAGGATGCTGTTGGGTGATATCAGGGTGGTGTTGTTGAGTGACATCAGGGTGTTGTTGTTGGGTGTCATCACGAGGAACAGCCGGTGGTTGCGGGGTGGGTTGATTTGCCACATCCTCCAAACTCCCTCCCAAAGGAGGTGAGATGGTTACCATGGGGATAGGTGATGCAGGACGGGCATCCATTGTGGGTGAGAACTGGAAATCCTGCACCCCCGGTGGTACACGGGTTGTTGAAAGAGATCTCGTTGTGGGTGGAAGGAGCGGTTGTTGTTGTTGTCCAGGTAACGATGAAGACCGTTCAGTTGGGGCCATCTCAATACTCCCAACTGTCTCCCCTCCTCCTCCTCCTGGACTCCCTGCTGCTGGGGGACCCTCCACGCTACTACTGCTGAGGAGACCAGCATTTAGCAGCCTCCTGCTGAGCCGGGGTGTAGACACAAAGTGTGTTTTGGATCCTGTTACCCGGGGAGCTGTGGATTCAGGTGAAACACCTGTAGCCATGTCAAGAAGAAGAGGTTTGGTGCGTTTTGGGGGCCGTCTAACGTCAGTTTCCATGTCATCCGAGGGGTTGTTAACAGTGGAGGAGAGGTGGAGAAGCTGTGGAATACGGAACGGAGTGAGGGCGTGGTTGTTGTCTGCAGAGAGAAGATTGGAAAAACTGGAGACTAGATTGAGGGCGGGCGAGAGAGCGGACGAGTCCTGACATTGAAGAGAGGACGGCAACGAGGATGCCATGATGATGATGATCACGTGGGTCACGTGACTTTCCTATCTCTCTCTCTCTCTCGTTGCTTGGGACGCAGTTAAATACGGGAATATATATACAGACAGTCGGATGAGAGGGAGGATAAATGTAAATGAGAAAATAAGCAAACTGCACGGGTAGAGAGATAGAGAGAGAGAGAGAGAGAGAGAGAGAGAGAGAGAGAGAGAGAGAGAGAAATAGAGGGAAGTGAGTGTGTGGTCAAGGTAAGTGGTCACTTTAAACGTCAGGCTAAGAGATTCGAAAAGCTTGACAGAAGATGGAAATCAGTAAGACAAACAGATGGAGGGAGAGGGAGAGAGAGGGAGAGAGAGAGGTAGAGAGATCGATAGATAGAAATCGATCGATAGATAGTGAGAGAGACCGATGTCTATGTGTATTGGTAGGTATAAGCAAGACTGAACTGTAGTACTTTATAGGCAGCCTGGGAGAGTAACATACATTTACTAAGAGAGAGAAAAAGATAACCAGAAATAGCTATACTCCGCGTGATTCAGGGCAACAGCAAACATTAATAATTGCTTTCAGAGTCCTTCGAGAGAAGAAGAGAAAATTAAGTACTGATCGACGCTCAAATTAAAGTAAGTAACAGTCATTTATTATGCGATTCAACTAGTCTGGAGACTGGATGATAATTGAATATATTCCGGTAATATATGGTCCATTGTATGTTTAACTAAAACGATCAACCGATCGCTCAGAATAATATGAGGTCGTTCCAGCGACAAGATTTGGCTGACATGCTCTATAAAGATTATCACAAAGCACTCACCAACACAGCCTCCCCCCCCCCTAGACTTGTTGGCTCCTTTTGGCAAATAGATAAACGAACCCATCGCAAACAATCCAAAGCGCCAACAGACTCACACCACAAACAGCTTCCAAAATTCTCCCAAGTACTCCCAAACACTTCCAAACACTCTCAAATACTCCCAAATACTCCCAAATTCTCCCAAATGTATCCAAATACTCCCAAACACTCTCAAATGACTCCCAAATTGTACTCCCAAAAATATAACAACTTACCAGGAATGTCCCTGTAGCTTGTTAACAGCCTTCCCCTTTTCCATATCGAACACTAGAACTGAACCATCGGCACAGCCAGACACCGTGAATGCACCCTGGGAAAATAGATGGTGTTGTGAAAAGGGGGTCAGGCAAAGAAAAGAAAAGAGATGGGTATGGTCAGCTAAAGCAAAAACTTCTACAAATCGAGGAAATAGTTCGGTTAAGTAATTGTTACAAATTTGGATTTTGGGGTACTTCTATATATCTCATGTTCTCTTTTTTGATTACCTACCCTATTTGCAGTTGCAATGGGGCAGAACACACTCCTAATTGGCAGCCCATTTAGTCGAACTGCACACTTTCTCTGCAGGAGTAGGACCTCCTCTGAAAGTAGAGTTGAGTTAGTGAAGTGGGAACGACAGCTCAGAGGAGGGGAGACAGTTTGGGAACTGTGCTATTACCTCCGAACTAATCACAATTGAAGTTCAATAAATATGTATTTCTATAAAAACAAACAAACAACTTTAACTTACTTTCAATGGTAAACATGAAGATGTAATCAGATGTAGAGGAGGCAATAAGAAGGGGGGTTGGGTGACCCGCCCGGACTGCCAGACTAACGATAGAACCTCCCCCAGGGACCCCACTCCCTTTCATCTTTTTCATCTGACACGTCTGTGATGAAGAGGGGACAGTTAAGAAGGGACTTACATGGTTACACACCCAAATTTGCCTCCCTAATTGGGAGGCGATAATAATTGGAAATACAGAAATTATGTAGGATGATGATAACGGAAATTCTGGGGGTGGGGGAGGGGATAGTTTAGAACATTTGGGAGGTGCTAAGCTAGCTCGAAAAATGGGGTACTTATTCGATCGGACCCGGTAAATCGGGGTTCTGTTAAATCCGAGTCCGACTGTATTTGTGATTAATAACCTACCAATGGATGAACACTTATAGCGAATATCTGGCCCTTGTTGTTGCTAGCCCAGACAATACTGCTATTAGGTCCAAACTCCAGGCATGTCAAACTGTTACTGATCTTCTCACGTGATCCTGTAGAACATGTTATTAAAACACAAGGAAAGTTTTATACCAAATATCAAGTACAGGGGTGGATCTACCCAAGGTGTGAAGCAACGCAAAGTTTGTATATAACACACCCACTGTGCTTTTTTAGACCAATATCAGCGATAGCGGGCTGATATGACTGAGAAGCAACGCAAAGTTTGTATATAATATAATATAACACACCCACTGCGCTTTTTTAGACCAATATCACCCGTACGATAGTTGCTATGTTCTAACCCCCTTTTAAAAGGGCGCGTGAACTGTTATAGTCATAACTTGGCAACGCGATAGCGGGCTGATATGACTCAACACGACGTGATAAATCTCATAACTCCCGCTGCAAAATGAAGGTAATTTGTACTTCATTGAAGTATTATTTTGTACCTGAAAGTTGCTTTCCGGTGCTCAAGTTGTATCCCTTCAACACTCCATCTTCGTCTCCGGCTACACAGACATTGTTGTTCATTGGCTGAAATGAAATATTAGACGAACTGATTTTTCTTTTTATTTACACTGATTTCTCAGCACCCCAACAACTATGAACTACTATATCAAGGCATGTACTATTTCAGTAAGCGTGGGACTTTCTATACGATATTTAGCCGTTTTCCCCTTTCTCGCCACTATAAATCACCTGGAAGCGGACAGCAGAAATAGGACTATTATTAGTCACAACCCGTATACATTTCCCCTGGTCACAATTCCACAGCCTGACCGTTCCATCAGACGACCCAGAAAGGATCATACTGTTATCAATAGACCAATCCATATCTCTGAGAAAATTAGGGGTAATTGAGTTTATGAAGGAGCAAAATAGTGTTTTATGAAGGAGCAATCCCTACCTGACAGGTCCGGTATGTCCCTGGAGAAGGTTGAGAACAGCGTAGGGGGTAAGGGAACATAGAGAGATGGTGAAATCGTCAGAGCAGCAGGCCAGCATAGTACAACTGTTGTGGGCAAATCTTACAACTCGAACTGCCCTGGAAAGAAGGGGAACTTTGTAAGTAAAGTGGCAGGTGATTCAAGCAGTTATCAGGAATTTGGACCATTAAAACACAGATCTGTGGGAAAATACTTACTTTGAATGTTGATCGAATATGTGGGGCATGTCTGTGAAAGCATAGCTATTCTTGTCGCTCACTGCAGGATGTCGTGGGGACGTCTTCCTAGATAAGAAAGGGTAAATAGACGAAAATATATAACCGATAATACAAGCCTCAGCTGTCACTGAAGAAAAGCAATAGGGAAACAGGATGGAAAAACGGGTATACCTGACATTAGGTGTAAGGTGCTGGGGTGTAAGATGGCCCGGTGCTGGTTTACCCACTGCAATAATATCCAAGCTGTCCATGCTACACGTTCTACTGTGCATACTTTCCGTACGGGAACTTGACCTGTCTAGAGTTTGTTATGTTAACTAGAGGGAGAAAGAGAGAGAGTTTGTTATGTTACCTAGTGCATACTTTCCGTACGGGAACTTGACCTGTCTAGAGAGAGAGTTTGTTATGTTAACTAGAGGGAGAGAGATTGTTATGTTAACTAGAGGGAGGGAGAGAGAGAGAAAGGGACCTGATGTCTAGAGAGAGTGGGAAATGGTGAATATGTGTTCTAATCCTAGAACGCGAACGCTAGTTGGCGAGAGGGGGAACAAGGCCAAAAACATAAATTGGAAGGAATTTAATCAAGTGAAGGGTCGATGTAATCTTCTAAAATATAATATTTAAAAAGACCGAGTAGTTGTCAGGAAATTTCAAAGAAATGTTTTACAGGCCATTTCTTTGAAGATTATATGGCAGGTACATTTTATCAGTTCTCTTCCCTCGCTATAATACCTTTATCTCATCTCCCAAAGGGGGTTACTACCAACTAAACACCCATGCATCTCCTGCATCTCCCTACATATCTTACCTAGGGTCTTGACACCCGGGTACTTGACGGAAAGTAGCTTGGATCTAGTTTGGTAGTACCGATCTCTATCACACTTCTCACGTAACAACTGGGACCTGAGAAGTAGTTGTTTTGTGAAGAGTTCCGTCATGGGTGGGAAAGTATTCATTCAAGGTAAAAAATATTATCGTTTTACCATAATTATAAAAACGTAACGATGCCAATGCTCTGACTACAGTTCTCGTGAGAGAAATGAGCATAGGGCCAGGCCAATGCTCTGACTACAGTTCTCGTGAGAGAAATGAGAATAGGGCCAGGCCAATGCTCTGACAACATAACGAGGTTTCTAAAAACTTTTCCCACTTACTAAATTATACCTGCGTCTCATGTAGAGTGTCTTCAGGTTGGGCGTTGCATTCCTGTTGTTGTTGTAGCGAGCATCTAACGCTAGGATCTTCTGTATGTTCTGCTGCTCCAACGCACTTATCGAGGGAATCATGATATCTAGATAGAGAGATTGGGTGTTTAAATTATAGATTGATCTACTGAAGTAGAAAGATAGGAGTTTTAATTACATCTAGATAGAGTTTGAATGATGAATGAGGATATTAGCCGGGTGTTTTTTGTAACATGGAATTGGATCGGGAGGGGAATTGAAGTGTACAACATATTGTACACATTGCATAATTCATTCAAGCTGGTGAAGAAGGGGGAGGAGAGAAACATAATAATTTGTTCACAATATATAAGTTACACATGACTCTACACACAAAACACAGTAAAAAGCTGACTCATATTTACACATGCACATGGTATAAAAAATACTGATCTCATATATACTGTACAACTCTCTTTCTAAAATGTGATTGGCAATAAATATACACCAGCGGGACCCCGATATACCGGGCAAACCCCTTTCCCTGAGAGCATCCCCGTAAATCGGGGTCTGTATCGGGGTGACTGTATATCAGACTATACAGTCTCTAAATACAACTTAGGGGTATGGGTTGACTGCGAATCCTTTTCCTGGTTTTATTGGTCGATCATCAGGATTTGTAAAGTACTCTGCCTCATTTTGCTGCACGTTAGGATCCGAATCTGGTCCGAAACTCTGCTTTATAACTGGAGGAGAAACAACCCTGCTGTTGCCCCGGGTAACGCGTGGCGACTCACGCGGCCCATTGCGTGATATAACGCGTGGCGGTCCGTCACGCGATGAAGTCGCGCGTGGTGTAACATCCGCTGACCGGGGTGTTGTTATAACGAGGGAGTCCACGTGTACTTTCAGTTTCATATCGGTGAGGTATTCTGAACAGAGGAGTTCCTCCCCAGATCGGTGTGGTCGGGCAGGAAGAGTTTCGGGTAGTTGGAGATCCATGGTCAGGGAGTCCAGATTATCGTCAATCTGCTAGAAATTGTTAGCATAAAGATACACAGTCTTGAAAAATGCAAATACGATACATTTTACAATCCTAACACAAAACCTTCGCCTAAATAACCTAAGCCTCACACTCATTCAATGCCTATTCCTCCTCCTCATGCACCCCACCCCTCGATCCACCCTCTTACCACCCCATCGATCTTACCTCATCCCCTCATTAACTCATCTCACACCCCCCCCTCCCCCCCCTCTTACCTCATCCTCTTCCTCGTCCTCTTCTTCACTGTCCCCCTCTACAGGATCCTCCCCTTACCCTTCACCCCACCACCCCCATTATCTCACCCCCTCATTACCACCCCACCACCCTTACCTCCCCCTCGCAACCCCCTCTCCAGTCTCCACGCACCCCTCTTCACCCACCCCCATCTTACCTCGTCCTCTTTCTCCTCTTCGTTCTCACTGTCTCCCTCCACCCCACTCCCTTCACCTCACAAATCCCACCCCTCACCCCTCCACCACTCCCTAACCCACTCTTACCTCACCATTCCCTCACCCCACCACTCCACCCCCCTCTCTTACCTCGTCCCTCTAACCCCCCTCCATCTTACCTCATCCTCTTCCTCCTCTTCATCTTCACTGTCTCCCTCCACAGGATCCTCCGAACTGGCAGGACTACACAGCTGCTGTAAACAAAACTCCAACTGGTGCGATGTCTCCTCAGGAGAGATACCAATCAGCAACTTCAGGGACTCCTCCAGACCCACTTCTTTGGCTTTCTCCCTGACACTTCCCATGTTTAGAGCACTGAAACAGATATTGTTTATATTGTTAGAGGGTGAATCTTTCTCCCGGAATTTTCCCATATTTAGAGCACTGAAACAGTGTTAGGGGGTGATCTTTCAGTGGTAATAACCCCTAGCAACCCCCTAACAAACGCTGGTGCCCGGAGCGCGTTTATCTATAATTAGTAGGATGAAAGGAACGGCCGACCAACAATCCGGCGACCACCCCTCCTCTACCTATCTACTTAAAAAGATCCAGCGACCACTGTACCTCCTCTATAACTACCTGAACAGTATCCCGTTGATGGACTCCCTCACCAGGCTCGCTTCATGCTCCTGGCTCCACCCCCACCCCAGCCACCACAATCCCTCCTCTCTACCTTCCTGAAAAGACCCCCCCTCTATTTACCTGAAGAGAATCCCGTTGATAGATTCTCTAACCAGGCTAGCATCATGCCTCCCCCCAGGGATCACCCTACTCTCTACCTACCTGAAAAGTATCCCGTTGATGGACTCCCTCACCAGGCTAGCCTCATGCTCCATAAGCGCCTCAACTACAGTGAACAGTTGAGTTGGGTTGTCCGCCAGGTACATCCTACCACGTGTCCTCAGGCACAGGTTCATAAGCAGGGCTAGGGGAGAGATATGGAAGGGAGGGGGAGATATGGAGGGGAGAAGGGTAGAGGAGGGTAGTATGGGTTGTCAGTTGAGATACTCATATGGGGGATTCAGTAATCCTAGAAAAGGGGAGGAGTGGGCTAGCTATATAAAATGTGTACCTGCTGTGTGGTGAAGTGTATACTCGCTAAGCTCATCCGGGTCAGATAGCACGGTGAGGAGCCAGTCCATGATATTAGTCTCAACTAGCATCTGCGTCTGTACCACTCGAGTTAGAGACAACGTCTGGAGGGCTCCTAGTACAACCTGGAGGATTTGAATTGGAATGGAATTGGAACCTTGCCTTGCTTGACCCACTTTTCGCGAGGGTTTGAACAAAGTAACCCCTACCTTGCAGGCATGCTAAAGCTTGAAGCCTGCGAGGGGCAACTTCTTTACCAATTAATGTTTTTGGGTGAACACGAGAAAAGAGGTAGAAAGTATGTCTTGATATTTCCTATTATACCGTGCTTCTCAGTGAGTCTAAAAATTACTCTAGACAGTCTTCTAGTATTGTAAACTTAGTTTACAGACACTCATTATCTATCTTCGTAGACCACGTACCAATTCAGTTTGTACAGTAGTTCACGTCATTTTGTACAAAGATCTTGTACCAGAGAAACAAAATACATATTTCAGAGATTAAATAATACTAAGAAATGACACTGTGTCTTATCACAGCACTGGCAAGCGACCCGGGGTCAATCCTAGGCAAGTAACATCACTACATCTCTCCCCCTATTACCTGTCGTATGATGTCATCATTGGGCAGTGACGTCATGACGTTAACCAGACTCTGGACCAGTAGCGAGTGAGAGGCCAGGTACCGGCAACCATCCGACAGTGCAGACACACAGTGCAACAGCCTGGTAAAGTTCTCCAACACAGTCGTCTCTGTGTTAGGGAGAGTTTAGGGTTAGGGAGTTTCAGAATGGAATGCCCGCTAAAGGAGAGGGGCCAGGGGGACAACTGCAGCACGAGTAATACAATCCCAGGATCCAATGCAATTTGCTAATAACCCGGGATATTATACATGGCGGTGCCTAAGGAAGAGATCTCAATGAGTTTCCGAAACATCTCGAGATCTCTCCACTGATTTGGCGTAGAAAACAGTGTTCTGAGACCACTCTACCTGAGTTGGGGAGAAGCACTACCTACCTTCTGAAGTGAGAGCACTACCTACCACTCTGCACTCTCCGCACACTACTAAGTATAATATAGCTAACTGATTTGGGGAGGAGTTGTACCTACCTGAGTTGGGGAGGAGTAGTTTGGAGAGGATTTGATTGCTGGTAGGTACATCTCCCTGAGCGAAGATGTCCTCAGAGATGCAGTGAGTTAGTAGTTCTCGCCTCTCTACCTCCGTCGTAGACTTTGTTATTCGCCATCTTATCGCCTGTACAGTGAGATGATTTGTTATGTTCTAACCCTCCTTTACGAAACGCCCGAAACACAGTCTAACTAGGCAAGAGATGATTGCATAAGAGTGTATTTAGTAGGACTACTGCCATGGGGCCCTTTACAGTTTACCCCAGCTTTCGATTTGGACCTATTTGTGTGACTCTATATGAGTTCGATAGATCAAGAACCTATACGAATGACCCCAAATGAGGCCCTAAACCATCACCTGCAGCAGGTAGGCAGCCTCTTCCAGCTCTCCCTCAGCGGCCAGAACTTCTCGTATCTTAGAGATATCTAGGACAGTGACTGTCTCAGTTGCTTGTGGTGGTTGGTGTGCAACAACAGGAGCAGTAGTTGCCATGGTAGCAGCAGCACCATGGTGTTGGGACTCGTCACCGTGGTGATTATTGGTTGTCATGGTTACAGGAGGTGGTAGTTGGGCCTGCTCCTTGGCTACTTGCACTGACTGTCGCAGGAGGTTGGATGCCGTTCCTGAGATGAGATAGATGTTTTGCTTTACATTGCAAGAAGGAGAGAGAAAGAGAAGAGTGGTGAGAGAGAGGGAGATATAGGGAGAGAAGCTGACCTACCAGGTCTAGTAAAGTCCAGCTGTTGGAGGCTAACGCTTTGATCACTTTGAAAGAGTTGCCCGCAGCACCGCTCTATAGTTGACGGATCGACCCCCTTGCCCAGGATCGCATTTTCCAGTGCCTCCACGAGTTCTGTAGCAACTCCTAGTACGTTATAGTATTCCCGTTGTTGTCGTGCGTACATGGATTTGTACTGAAAACATGGGGGATTGTGGGAGTTGATATTATGTGACACAAAGAATTTACAAGATACAGACCCGGATTTGAAATTGAAATTTCATAGCCGTGCAGTATCATGTGTAGTAAAAATCTCCAGTTCGTATTACCCCTCCCCCTAGTAACATACCTGTATGCACTTTGCTTCTAACTGCTGCACCTGCTTCGTACCACCACCACCACCACCATCCAACAACTGCTCCAATTTAGGGGCAGCACCCTGAGCGGGGGCTTTATCCCTTAGGAACTTTCCCAGCCGCTCCTTAACCTCCTCCGCCCAGTTGGGTTTCAGCAACTCCTTTATCATAAAGTTATCAAGGGGTGTCTGGGCGATTGAAGCCAGGCCAAGACAGAGAAAACGGGCGTGCGAGGAATTGATTATGACCTGTGGAAATTTGAGTTTATAAGACCGAATTGGAAGAGCAATATACCAAGTTGAACGTGGAAAAGAAGCTAGATCGGGCCGCGTAGCGTGTGAGTTGAGCGCACAATTTCACGAGTGAACACAGAGGGGAGCGACATGCCCAAAAGCTAGATCTAAATCAATTTACCGTGTTTTGAGACGCAACCTCTTCCAGGTACTTCACAAAGACCTTGTGTTCCACTGCAAACTGTTTCACACTCGCATTACCACGCAGCGGGTAGGCCAAGAAGTGGAGATGAAGATCAAATGTTAGGAGGATGCAATTCTTGTCAAGGAGCTGCGATTCCCGGGGGACGAGAGCTCGAAATTTGGTGAAAAACTCAGCTGTTTCACCGTTACTGCGAATAACTTGATTAAAATGGAGGGTTGGGGAGAAGGGGCTAGATTACTGCAAAAAGGTAAATAAAAGGGGCTAGATGATAAATACGAAACTGGTTGAAAATCGGATGTTATTATGATTGATGTTAATTCCAAACTGATGATAATTGATGAAAACGATTGCTATACCTGAATAGAAGCAGTAGTTCGCTGATTTTCACCTCTGTGTTCAGGGCGCTAGAACTATCAGAGGGGACAGGATCAGTGACTGTTAGTCCGGCATTATTGACATCAATTTTAAAACTATCCAGCGTCCTGCGAGGGGAATTGTTGTTATCGTACACAGAGAGGTGGCCGAAATGGAAGAAACAAAGATACTGGTCCAGATAGGTGGGTTCCGGGGGGGGGCTGGGGGGTGACATGGTAAGATGTTAACAATTGATACCTTCCTCCTCCGTTTACTCACTTGTTGAAGTGATAATGATCCAGGTACTCCTTGACCAGACCAAGTGCCCGGGGGTTGGCCTTTCGTGGTTGTTTGGTGGCTGTGTGAGGTCGGGTACTGGTCATTTCTCACCAAATCATACTATATTGAGAAGAGAGGGATAATGGGGGCGGTGTGAGGTCGGGTACTAGTCATAGTCTCACCAAATCATACTATATTGAAAAGAGAGAGATAATGGGGGTAGGGTGAGGTCGGGTACTGGTCATTGTATCACTACGGTGTTACTAGGAGCCTTTAAGTTACCTGTAAACGGGAGTGTAACTATTTACGGAGTTGCACCCTCGCTATAACTAGATACACTGCATCTTTCTCGCGTCACGCGTTATCTCACTTTCACTTTCACTTATCACTAGTCACACTGCATCTTTTGCTAAACACACTCTTATCTCTCTCACTCGATACACAATGCATATTTTCATTATCT
>AVPN01001473.1:6217-16838 GCA_000695325.1 Pleurobrachia bachei | reverse complement strand
CCCCCCCCCTAACCAGTTACATTACTCCTACAACCACCAATATATCTCCCATATCACCAGGCATGTTTAACAACACCCAAGCCAAGTGGCCCCTTATCTTCCCCCTCCTGGAACCTGAGTGGGTGGCTGACCAGGTTGTCATAGCGACCAAGGAGGAGAGGGAACAGGTAAACCTTCCTAAAATGTTCAACCTCACCCTGGTAGTGGAGCACCTCATGTCTCAGAAGACATTCCGGAAGTATGCTGCTTTCCTGGGATGTGATACAATGAAAACCTTCAAGAAGATCAGGTCGGAGTAGAGTGAAAAGGAACGGTATAGTGTGAAGAGGAACGGTGTGAGGACGGAAAAAGGGCAGGTCCTTTGATATTCTGTGGACGCGGGTGCATTTTATGCCTTTCACATAATGTTTTATTGATTTATTAACAAAAGTCCCAAAACAATGTGTGGTATCTGGTCTATTGGGTTACATGATAATTCTCCACCAATTATAAATCCTTTATACAGCGCTGGCTGGAATATTACAGTCGAACCCCGATTTACCGGGATGCTCGAGGGAAAGGGTTTTGTCCGGTAAATCGGGGTGCCCGGTATATCGGGGTCAAAAACTGTTAATTTTCTATTTTTGGGGAATTTCATCCTCCCGGTAATTCGGGGTTCCGGTAAATCGGGGCCCGGTAAATCGGGGTCCGACTGTATATGCAAAGAGTGCAGTATACAAGAACAATACAACCTTCAATGTGTAAATGTACTAGTATAGCTCGTGGAGAGGCTCTCACATCTTTGACTCTGTCCTCACTGCACTCATTTTGTATTCATGTTGTATCGTATTGCAGTGTAATTTGCACCCCATGAGATATAGAGATAAAGTTTGAATAAATCACACGGCTAGTCCTTGATAGCAAAACTGTCCTGTTGAAAATCGGAAACCTTAGACCCATTTGTGATGCATTATATGACCCAATTTATACATATATCAGGAAGTATTTATCCCCTATTTGGTATAATTTAGCTCCCAAGCTCCCCCTCGCTACAGCAGGTGCTGGGACCGAGGAATGGTGTGTAGAGACAGCAATACATGCGATTGTTATAGTGAGTAGGACCACGGAAATAACACATTTTGAGGGACCGGAATCAAATGTATCCACTATCCTATTTATTTCTCCAATATAATAGTAAAAGTCCCTTTTTCTTCTTCTTGGAGGCCCCCTCTATTTGTGTTGAGAGGAAGGATTGGAACCACAGAGTTTCCTTCCCCGCCCTGGTAAACAGGTTATCCTAGTGTCGTTCAATTTGAACACCTTCCAGCTCCTCTTTGCTCATTCTTATCTCCCCATCCTCAGTGTTGTTTACCATTGTTGTTTATGAGAAAGATGCAGCAGTAGTGTTATGCTGTGTTGTTGTGTCTTGTTGTTGGTTCTTTATGTAACTCTATACCACCGTCCTTTGTTAGCTTTTTAAGGATCACCACTCTGGGTCGGTGCGTGGGAGTAATGGTATGCTAATGCCTAATTTATTTCACGTTTCTTCTCTAGTTTCTTCACAATCAGTTCTTGTTACTCAACAAATCAGTTCACAATCAGCGTAGTACCAACTATGATAAACTGGCATAGGTGTACCGTGATACCTATTCACAGAAAAATATTTCTTGTGTTCGGAAGTGTACTTCTCCTATTTGATGTGGTAAGTAAAGTATAACAGTGGTCATCCCACATAATTGTCACAGCTCGACGTGAAATTCGACGTAAAATTCGACGTGGGATGTGCAGTGTGCACATCAGATCCGTAAATTTTGATATAATCCATTTGGTGGTGGATCAATCACAGTAAGGTGATCTGATCCGGAGGTCCTAATTCTCGGTCCCAGTTGACAATAACTAATTGCCAAACACATCTATTGAAAGTTTGGATCAGATCCGCAAATTTTGATATTAATCATGTGGTGGTGGATCAGCTCACAATAAGGTGATCTGATCCGGAGATCCCTATTCTCGGTCCCAGTTGACGGTAATTGATTGCCAAACGCATCTGTTGAAAGTTTGGATCAGATCCGTAAAGTGTGATGTGATACAGGGGTGGTGGATCAAATCACAGTAAGGTGCTCTGATTCGGTGGTCCTAATTCTTGGTTCCAGTTGACGGTAATTGATTACCAAACATATCTATTGAAAGTCTGGATCAGATCCCTAAAATGTGATCTGATCTATGGGCTGTTGGATCAGATCGCAGTAAGGTTATCTGATTCGGAGGTCCTAATTCTTGGTTGCAATTGACGGTAATTGATTGCCAAACACTTCTATTGAAAGTTTGGATCAGATCCGTAAAATGTGATCTGATCCAGGGGTGGTGGATCAGATCACAGTAAGGTTATCTGATTCAGAGGTCCTAATTCTCGGTTCCAATAGACGGTAATTGATTTCCAAACACATCTATTGAAAGTCTGGATCGGATCTGTAAAGTGTGATCTGATCCAGGGGTGGTGGATCAGATCACAGAAAGGTGATCTGATCTGAAGTTCCTAATTCTTGGTCCCAGTTAACGGTAATTGATTGCCAAACACATGTATTGAAAGTCTGGAGTCAAATGACCTCCTTATTGAGAGAATGAACTAAGTTCATTCCAGTCATAAAAATGAATTTTGAGCTTAATGTCTGAAACTTTGTGAATCTCATTTACACATGTGTTAGGCCACTCTGCCAAATTTAAGACCTATCTGATGTCGGCAAGCGTGCAAAACTAAGCCATATTTGGCGAGGATAATGAATGTCTTAACTGGCTTTGGAGATCAGATCACCGTGTGTCTTGTGGTGGTCCGATTTGGCTCTCGCTGGTCGCATTTTGCAGATAATTGATCTTATGAAATTCTGAAGTCAAACAGCCTCCTGATTAAGAGAATGAACAAAGTTCATTCCGGTCATGAAAATGAATTTTGAGCTAAAGGTCTGAAATTTTGACCAACTTTGTGTTTCATCATGTAAAGCCGATCTGCAAAGTTTTAGAGCTCTGAGATATCGGCAACAGTTGTTTTTAAGGGATAATTTCTAAACTTTTTCAAATCTACAAAAGCCCCCTGAACAAGATGTTCACAAAGATCTGGACCTTCCCCTTTGGTACACTTGCTAATTAAGGCCTACTCTACCAGAATCCGTCTCAACTATTGGATTTTAGTGATGAAAATTTCAAATAGTACACATTCGTAGTGAGAGAGACGTCAAGACTTTGCACGGCACTTCTCTTTCATCTGGTCGAATTTCACGTCGGATTATGTCGGATGACCACTTTAATACGTTTTATTGGGCATATTGATCATCGGATTAATATCAGGCAACCCTCATTTTCAGGTAACAGATTTCATGGTGTCCATCCAGACTTTGAAGCAGGGA
Source organism: Pleurobrachia bachei (assembly GCA_000695325.1). NCBI lineage: Eukaryota > Metazoa > Ctenophora > Tentaculata > Cydippida > Pleurobrachiidae > Pleurobrachia > Pleurobrachia bachei. The sequence goes on along the minus strand of AVPN01001473.1, from coordinate 13,458 downwards.
AAGCATCTCATTTTGGGATCTCTTATGCTCTTTTTCTCTATTGTACCGGTTAGTTTCACGGATCAAATTTGAAAAGAAGTTTTTTTCAACCCTAATGAAAACTAGGACTGTTCATGGAGCTAGGACCGACCAGGTCAGAACACCACGATCCGAAATGTACGGCAGGCTCTGAACCGCATCTTTATGGAGTATTATCGTGATCTTTTTTATTTCTACTCAGGTTGTCTATGGACATCTAACGGCCGCGAGGGGTAGGAGAAGAAGGGACAAGAGGATACTGAACATTGGACAAAAACCAGCTTTTCCACAAATCGACCAGAACACCAGTTCTTTCTTTCGCAGGTAATTGGAAGTCTTTTCAACAAACACCCCCAAAATTATTTCCCATGATCTTGAAAAATAAATAATAACTCATGACTCATGAGGATAGCACCCAAAATCTTTCCACGATCTGCTATCAATTTCAGCTAATGTGACTTTACTTCACTACAGGTCTTTCTGTCCGTATCCTTGGGACTGCAAACAAAATGTTGTTTTTAACGTTCTCTGCTTCCTACAACTGGGAATTTTGATAGACGTGTATGAAATGTTGGGGCACAAAGTCACCAACATCCACCATATCGGCGTGGTGAGTGCCTCATAATTGTGTTTCGTAGGGTACGTTATATGTAGATTTCGCTAAATTTAATCTCTTACTTCCAGGTATACTCTGGTTACTGCTACCTTCGGAGACTCGAAGTTATCCTGGAGAACTGTCCCCAGATACTGCTACAAGCTCTGGTACTGATAAACGATACCGAAATGATGAACAAAGACGTTTTCAATATTTCTAATGGTCTTCAAATTGCTTCACTAGTCATATCAGTGGTTTGCCTTCCTCTAGCACTATGTGCTGATGAGGAATCATCTCGATACTGTGATAGATTTTCCTTCGATTACACTCTAAAACTAAATTGCTGTCTATGTTGCTCCTTCATCAAAGTTTCCATCGACCTCGGGACGTTGTACCTGGGTTATCTCCTGATGATATCATCTCGTCTCCTAATGCTTTGCTGTATCTACCTACTAACGAAACCGGAAGGAGATCCGTCAAAACTAAACTACATCCCAGGAATTTGTGTCCTAGTCCATCACGCCACCATTTTCACTATCTACCTTCTAAACCAGATCCATTATGAGAAAAGAAAGTTGGTGATAGTAACACACCGCCTAACTCCCCACAACGCGTTTCTCCTTTCTATTTTTCAGTTTTAGTGAAGTATTTCTCATACTGTTGGCTTTCCCCAAGCGCTACCGACAAGCCATTGTCAAAAAAGATAAGGCATCTCTAAAGACGCTCGATGAACGTTGGTACTCATTTGCCGGACTTTACTGCCTCTTCCTCGCTGAGGCAATAGCATTTCTTGTGATTGTTGAAATGAGAACAGATGACATGTTAATTTTAAGTGGTGGGAGAACTAGTTTGGGACTGTTTTTAGGATGTGGTATCCTGTTTGCACTTTACTTTAGTCCATTGTTACACCCAGACAAAAGGGAGCAGAAGCTAAGCCACAAGAAGAAACAAAGAGTAGCACTGACAGGGTTCACCTGCAAAGAAAACCTTTGCGAGGACCTATCCATAGGCTGCAAACTCTCAAGGAACGATATGTCTGACTCGAAAAAGACAAAACTACTGCGGGATTGTGATATAGAATCAGCTGCAAATCCACTGCTTGGCTGTAATAATGAAGCAATTGAAACCCCCGATAAACGCCGTATGCCCCCTTTTGGATTTTTTGCACAAGACCGGGTCGGTGCCACCAGCCAATCCAAAGCCACTGCTGGATTGTCAAACTGAAACAGTTGCAAAGCCACTGCTGGATTGTCAAACTGAAACAGTTGCAAAGCCACTGCTGGATTGTCAAACTGAAACAGTTGCAAAGCCACTGCTGGATTGTCAAACTGAAACAGTTGCAAAGCCACTGCTGGATTGTCAAACTGAAACAGTTGCAAAGCCACTGCTGGATTGTCAAACTGAAACAGTTGCAAAGCCACTGCTGGATTGTCAAACTGAAACAGTTGCAAAGCCACTGCTGGATTGTCAAACTGAAACAGTTGCAAAGCCACTGCTGGATTGTCAAACTGAAACAGTTGCAAAGCCACTGCTGGATTGTCAAACTGAAACAGTTGCAAAGCCACTGCTGGATTGTCAAACTGAAACAGTTGCAAAGCCACTGCTGGATTGTCAAACTGAAACAGTTGCAAAGCCACTGCTGGATTGTCAAACTGAAACAGTTGCAAAGCCACTGCTGGATTGTCAAACTGAAACAGTTGCAAAGCCACTGCTGGATTGTCAAACTGAAACAGTTGCAAAGCCACTGCTGGATTGTCAAACTGAAACAGTTGCAAAGCCACTGCTGGATTGTCAAACTGAAACAGTTGCAAAGCCACTGCTGGATTGTCAAACTGAAACAGTTGCAAAGCCACTGCTGGATTGTCAAACTGAAACAGTTGCAAAGCCACTGCTGGATTGTCAAACTGAAACAGTTGCAAAGCCACTGCTGGATTGTCAAACTGAAACAGTTGCAAAGCCACTGCTGGATTGTCAAACTGAAACAGTTGCAAAGCCACTGCTGGATTGTCAAACTGAAACAGTTGCAAAGCCACTGCTGGATTGTCAAACTGAAACAGTTGCAAAGCCACTGCTGGATTGTCAAACTGAAACAGTTGCAAAGCCACTGCTGGATTGTCAAACTGAAACAGTTGCAAAGCCACTGCTGGATTGTCAAACTGAAACAGTTGCAAAGCCACTGCTGGATTGTCAAACTGAAACAGTTGCAAAGCCACTGCTGGATTGTCAAACTGAAACAGTTGCAAAGCCACTGCTGGATTGTCAAACTGAAACAGTTGCAAAGCCACTGCTGGATTGTCAAACTGAAACAGTTGCAAAGCCACTGCTGGATTGTCAAACTGAAACAGTTGCAAAGCCACTGCTGGATTGTCAAACTGAAACAGTTGCAAAGCCACTGCTGGATTGTCAAACTGAAACAGTTGCAAAGCCACTGCTGGATTGTCAAACTGAAACAGTTGCAAAGCCACTGCTGGATTGTCAAACTGAAACAGTTGCAAAGCCACTGCTGGATTGTCAAACTGAAACAGTTGCAAAGCCACTGCTGGATTGTCAAACTGAAACAGTTGCAAAGCCACTGCTGGATTGTCAAACTGAAACAGTTGCAAAGCCACTGCTGGATTGTCAAACTGAAACAGTTGCAAAGCCACTGCTGGATTGTCAAACTGAAACAGTTGCAAAGCCACTGCTGGATTGTCAAACTGAAACAGTTGCAAAGCCACTGCTGGATTGTCAAACTGAAACAGTTGCAAAGCCACTGCTGGATTGTCAAACTGAAACAGTTGCAAAGCCACTGCTGGATTGTCAAACTGAAACAGTTGCAAAGCCACTGCTGGATTGTCAAACTGAAACAGTTGCAAAGCCACTGCTGGATTGTCAAACTGAAACAGTTGCAAAGCCACTGCTGGATTGTCAAACTGAAACAGTTGCAAAGCCACTGCTGGATTGTCAAACTGAAACAGTTGCAAAGCCACTGCTGGATTGTCAAACTGAAACAGTTGCAAAGCCACTGCTGGATTGTCAAACTGAAACAGTTGCAAAGCCACTGCTGGATTGTCAAACTGAAACAGTTGCAAAGCCACTGCTGGATTGTCAAACTGAAACAGTTGCAAAGCCACTGCTGGATTGTCAAACTGAAACAGTTGCAAAGCCACTGCTGGATTGTCAAACTGAAACAGTTGCAAAGCCACTGCTGGATTGTCAAACTGAAACAGTTGCAAAGCCACTGCTGGATTGTCAAACTGAAACAGTTGCAAAGCCACTGCTGGATTGTCAAACTGAAACAGTTGCAAAGCCACTGCTGGATTGTCAAACTGAAACAGTTGCAAAGCCACTGCTGGATCCGACAGAATCCGACAGAATCCCTCCCCATTCCTAAGGAATATGCGAGGAATATAGAAATCCTGCCGGTAAAAATCTGCCGATTTTTTCAAAATACAGGAGATGCATATTCAATGAAGTTAGAACTAATCTCTGGTGTTTGTATCCACATTTCGAACTTAAAAGGACCCAATGGAGGCATGTGTCTCCAAAAATTCGCACAAATACGAAGGTGTACTGAAACACAAGGATTGTTTCTATCCTAAAATTTAAACATGGTCGCCGATCGGAAACTTTGCCGAAATTCAGCTCATGGGAGCTGATCTGCCGGAAGGAATGCCATTCCTAGATTCCTCACATTGTGCCACCGGGGCACTCGCGGTATATATATAATGTTGTTGTAATGTTGCGGTTGTTTTTGTTACTACATCAACTGTACATAAACAATACAAGTGGCTATTAGTTCCATCATTATGTATCTCGACCCCCCCCCTCCCCCCGTACTGAGATTCGCTGTTAGTTTTTTAAGGATCAGCCTGGTCCCTGACCAGTGCGTGGATGTAGTATGTAGTACATGCTATAACCGTTATTGTAGGTACAATCGGACCACGATTTATTGTTATTGTATTTTGTTCTTCCCTAGTTTCTTTGCTCACGATCATCTCACGATTAGCTTGGTATTCAATATTCACCAACTATGGAAAACTGGCACAGATGTATCGTGATACCAGCTTATAGAAAAATATTTCTTGTGTTCGGAAGTGTTCTTCTCCTGATTGATGTGGTAAGTAAAGTATAATACGCTTTACTGGATAATATATTCAGTATCGCGGTCGGATCAATATCGATTTATGTCAAGCAACCCTCCTTTTCAGGGTACCGATTTCATGGTGTCTATCCAGACTTTGAACGAGGGAAAACATCTCATTTTGGGATCGCTGTCGCTATTGTTTACGATTGTACCGGTTAGTGCACAAAATATAGTTAACCGGGCGCTATAATCCTCAGAATTTACAAGTGAAGGCTTGTTGGAGTGTATAGTCGTGATCTTTTCACACTTCTACACAGATAATTTTTGGAAATTCAACGGCCACGACGGGTAGAAGAAGAAGAGACAAGAGGATCATGGGTGTTGGGGAAACACCAGCTTTTCCACAAATCGACAAGAACGCCAGTTCTTTCTTTCGCAGGTAACGCACCAGTTAGAGATTACCAGGCATCAGTTCCCCGGATGGCCTAGCGAACGTCCATCACGTCGACGTCGTTCATCTTTAACTTATAACAGAGATTTAGGTGACGCACAGCACTCCCGCATGGTTCCCGGCCATCAGGAACGCGTGCCCTGATATCAGGGAACGTCCCCTGATATCTCGCGATCTTGAAAAAGAATTAATATCCGATTACAGGTCGTTCTGTCCGTATCCTTGGGACTGCAAACAAAATGTTGTTTTCAACGTTCTCTGCTTTCTACAAATGGGTATCTTAATAGACGTGTATGAAATGCTGGGACACAAAGTCACGAACATCAACCATATCGGCCTGGTTAGTCAATTGTTCAATCTCACTAACAATATCATTTCTTGCCCCAAATCTTGCCTTCCAGAATCCTTTCCTTTTAACTCATGATTTATGGGACACCTTGTAAGGTTGGCTGAATTTTATTGTTTCCAGGTTTACTATAACTACTGCAACTTTCGGAGAACCGAAGTTATCCTGGAGAACTGTCCCCAGATACTGATACAGGCTCTGATACTGATAAACAATACCGAAATGATGAAAGAAGACGTTTTCAATTTTTCAAATGGTCTTCAAATTGCTTCTTTAGTGATTTCAGTGGTTTGCCTTCCTCTAGCACTATGCGCTCACGGGGAATCATCTCGATATTGTGATAGGTTATCCTTCGATTACACTCTCAAGCTAACCTGCTGTCTATGTTGCTCCTTCATCAAAGTTTCCATCGACCTCGGCACCTTGTACCTGGGATACCTCCTGATGATATCATCTCGTCTCCTAATGCTCTGCTGTATCTACATACTAACAGAACCAGAAGGAGATTCCTCCAAACTAAACTACATCCCAGGCATTTGTGTCCTAGCCCATCATGCCATCATTCTCACCATTTACCTTCTAAACCAGATCCATTACGAGAAGAGAAAATCAGTGATAGTGACTCACTACATGTCTCCCCACAACATTTTCTTCTCCTTTCTATTTTTCAGTTTTAGTGAAGTATTTCTCATACTGTTGGCCTTCCCGGAGAGCTACCGCGGCGCCATAGTCAAGAAGAATAAGGATAAGGCATCTCTAAAGACGCTCGATGAACGTTGGTACTCATTTGCCGGACTTTACTGCCTCTTCCTCGCTGAGGCAACATCATTTCTTGTGATTGTTGAGATTCAGGCAGATGACATGTTAATTTTATGTGGCGGAAGAACTAGTTTGGGACTGTTTTTAGGTAGTGGTATCCTGTTTGCTCTTTACTTTAGTCCACTAATACACCCGGACAAAAGGGAGCAGAAGCTTAGCCACAAGAAGAAAATAAGAGTAGCACTGACAGGGTTCACCTGTAAGGACAATCTATGCGAGGATCTATCTACCGAGAACCGACCGAAACAAGTAAACAACCAATCAGAACTTGTTATTTTGGTCACGTGATTGGTTATCAGCCAATCAGGGACCAGCTATCGGTTCCTGCTATCTAAAGACCGCAAACTCTCAGGGATTGAACAGGCAAACCCAATGTGGTGGTAGCTATAATTAGTAGAGTAGTCGAGGACGACGGTGCTCAACGCATATCCGATCTTTAAAGGACAAATAATTAGTCTTTATTTATTCAATGAGGTCAACCATTTACTGCATACTCCACAATCAAAATAAAGCCCAATTTATCCGCAAAATGAGCTGATTAAAACGGGGCACCACAAGGATATAACATAACACATCTCGGTGAGGTATCATTAGCTCTTGTTTTCAACAAATGATAGTGAAGTTTAGTCATTTCCTGTGTTAGCGCTTTGAACTAAGCCGGGTCCATGGGTAATGGCTAACAGATGTTTGATAAGACGGTTTGGTTACCAACTAAAACACGTTATTTTACAAGGCAGAAACAATTAGTTTATTTACAATGTCAAGCTTTCAAGACCTGTAACATGCATAGCATCGTATGAATACTCACTCTCTCAGCTCATCTCGATAATACTACTCTAATTTCACGTGTACTTCTACCAATATTATATCTATATTCGGCCCATGTTGACTGGTGTCGAGCGATCATGGCTCTCACAGTTCTGTTATCAGGGCTGAATACTATTTT
>AVPN01001472.1:0-22248 GCA_000695325.1 Pleurobrachia bachei | reverse complement strand
CCCCCCCGCCTACTACATTAACGCATAGTCTGCTATCATGGGTCGGGTGCAAAATGCACATTATATTATCGGAATCGATCATTTGTCCTTTTGTTATTTTGTGTGTGACTTCGAGCTTGTTAGATAAAAAGAAAATGTAGTACTAAGTAGGTACTCCAAGGTTTGTAGGTATCAGGTCTGTCAAGTCAAAACCAGTTTTTCAGACTACTTATATCTTATCTGCATTCAAGATAGCAGCTGTGCACGTATTTTTGACGCTTTTTGACAGACTCACATGTGATTCATTAATTTTTACCCCTTTTATCTTGCCCCTCCAAATACTCAGAATTATGTCTAATGCAATGAACGTGGAAACCTGCATAAAAAATAGGGTAAGTCTGAAAAATAAAAATAAAAAACCTCTCAAGGAATGTCTCCATGAGGGGGGCTGTTACTCAGAATTCTAAAAGCCTCTCTTTATATTGCCTCGAAACAGAGGGGACCTTGTTCATGTTGTTTTGGAAAATCAATTAGAACACTGGCGGTACAGCACAAGGAGCTAAGTCAAAGTATCCTACCGCTTCGTTTCTTATCTCTGTTGTTCAAGGAAGGGAGGGGTCATGTTATCTAGCAACATGGTTCCTGCCCCCTTCTTAGCCCCCTTTTAGCCGTCCGAGTTGATGAGAAAGGTCAATAGTATATTGCTTTTTGAAAGATTGAATCCTTATAAATTGCTCGACCACGTTCGTAGGAGCTAGCACAAAATACAAAACTCGGTGTAGTTCTGCATTTTGTGTCAATAGTCTGTTTTTCGCCGAGTTCAACCGTGCGACCAGTTAAATTTGTGGTAGACAATATGATTTATTGACCAGTCGTGTGTCTAAACCTTATGGCTATCCCAGCTGTTTGTGTTATCTTGATTTTAATCAGAAAGTTACGAAACTTTCCCATTCTGCGTCATTACACCATATGCCCGGCAATCCATGGGTTTTAACACTCATGTCTCCCTCTCCATAAGGCTTTTATCAATTCAGTAATGCGGTAAACTAGCTTATCGAATACCCACTACATGTCGCCCCAGCCTAATATCTGAGACGTGATTATCATACCATTGCATACGTGTTCGTCCTGTTTTTATCCAGCTGCATTGCATTTATTTCAAAAATGTTGTTGAAAGCTTGCCCTGTATTTGCTATATTTCATCAAATACGTAATCACCTCATTTATGACTTTATCCGTGAATCTCTCTCAGCTCTAATATTACATTTACAGTGCATTAATCGCACAGAGACAAGTCACATCACAGTGGTACTCCCTATAGGTGTTTCTCTGATCTTGTGTTTACCGACAGATGTTTCACCCTCTAATATATTGCAATTGGGTTTCCGTAGTTAGGCAAGGGAATTGGAGACCTGTTTCATAGTTTGTAACTGTATCTCATTACCAAACTCTCCAGCAACACTGTATCACACCCGGGTGCATCCGATTCAACAATTTGTCGTCTCTCCAAAGAAATGCCCCGGCCTCTAAATAAATACATCTCTCTTTCTCACGCAAACTTTCTCTCTATATCCTACATACTCTCCTATATACTCTCCATATCTATTTCCTTCGTTTAATTCCTGAGGCCGTATGAACCATGAAACACTGTTGCTAGGCTACAAAATATAGTGCCATGTGTTTTCAACCTGGCAAATGTGCCCTCAACTTGATTAGATCTAAATCGGGTTGACAGGGGTAGCATTCTAGAGATTCATTTATCCAGCTCCCTCCTTGACTAGTTGGGGTGCCTTCTAGTTCTTTCTTGACCTAGTATCTTGGTCATTTGAAATCATGTCATTCCTTTGCATAAAATTCCAAGAAAATGACCAGAATTCTCATTTTTTAATGAAGATTTGCAGTTGCAAACCAATACCAGAAGACGATCGAATAGTTAAGCAGAATTTACTTTTAAATACCTATGGCATGGCGCTTGTTAAGTTCCTTCCGAGCCGATATTTTGCATAATATCCCCTATAAATAGAAAATAAAGGCTCCATTTGGCACCTGACAGTTAAGAAGAATTTGTCTCATGAGGTGCTCTTCTAACAACTAAATATAAATCCGATCCAGACGCTATGAATGCAAAACAATCTAACCACTGAAATCGCAGCAACGCCCGTCTGAGATATAAAAGCCGCATAAAACATTTTTTATTAATTAATATTTGTCTTCAACTTCCTATAATAATTTGCTAGCGTAGATTCAAACTCTATACCTGACATTATGGTGGTTTTGATAGGCTCACTAAGTTCCTATGTTTTGATAGCCTCACTAAATTACTATACAAATGCAATGAACCTTGAAATGGGTTCTCTTCTGAACGTGCCCCAACACACCTGCTGTACCTGGCAGATGGTACCATGTCACTACACGTCTTGTTATACCACTGAACACACACACAAATCATCATATGCCTTTATATTACTCTTTCTCTTCATCGCCTTACTGAGTGTTGTCTAAACCATATGTTGGGAATGAAGTTATGATTATCGCTTCAAATATATTCTTGTTTTGGATGGTTGTTTAAAAACTAAGGCCATCTGATCTGATCATCATGCATAATTCAATCCTAATGGCTTGCCTCGTAGTTTGATTGCTGAATTATGAACATTTTCCATGTCTGGAAGCTGGCATAAATTTTGTTTACGTTGATAATGATACCAAAAGGGCCGGGACCCATGGGCACTCAAATTTTTACCGTCTAGTCTGGCATTTGTTATCTTTCTTTTCCATAAATCCTTTCCTCATAAAACTTCTCTAGCATTGACATACATGGCGTTGAGTATCGTTTAGGTTCTGACCTAATTTGTTGACTTGCGGCTCGCTCGACCCAAAACACAACAAGACTTGCTCGACGGCCTGTTGAAACACAACAAGACTTGCTCAACGGCCGGCCTATTTCAACACAACAAGCTACCGATATAAAACATGGTTGTCATTGTAAATAACAGTGTGGGTGATGGTACTACTGCACCTGCTGCAGTTTACAATGTGAAGGTATATCACGTCTGTGTAGTTTGTCCTATGTGTTTACTTTTATTTTTTAATGTCATGTTAAATTTATAGAGCGACATGAAATAACATATCACACCACCCCCTTGTATACTCAACTACTATAATCTCACACCACCCTTGCTGCAAGGGCCTTTCATTGAACCACCAATCCTATCTGCAGGATTCCGAAGAGGCTGCAGTTTACAATGTGAAGGTATACAATCATTGATGTGAAGTGTGTTCTATACATTGTTTAGTGTCAAAGACGCTGTCATGTTAAATTGATTATTTCATTCAAACGAAGCCAGTGACTTACTCACAATGATTTGAGAAATAACAATGATTCAAATTGATAACAATTCTGTACTAATATGAATACGGCAGGTCTTATCTTAATTTAACCACGTGATATCAAAATCAAATCAACTTCAAGTCTACCATATTAACATGGGCGAGCATAGGAGCTTCCTTAAAAAACAAACCATACTTCGCTCTTCCTATAATGATAATTCATAGAGCAACAAATAACTTAACATCTTACAACCCCCCCCCCTTGCATAAACTACTCATCTCACACCACTCAATTGTTACCCATGAACTATACCAACTACCAATCTGCACAGGGCTCTGAGGAGGACACAAATTGTCGCCCAACTACCCATCTCACAACACCCCCTCATCTTACAATGTACTACTCGACTATACTAATCCTAATCCTATCTATTTACAGGGGTCTGAGGAGGACGAGCCTGGTGGTATTGAGTTGAAGAAGATGGATGATGCTAACAATGTAGTGGTGGATCTGAGTAACCATGACGGGGAGGCACCCGTCAAACAGGGACCAATCGGGGTAAGTTATAGAAAATGCTGGTCCCTGATTGGCTGATAACCAGTTAACGAGACCTAAATAACGAGTTCTGATCGGTTGTTTATTTGTGTCGGTCGGTTCCTGACTATTCATAATATTATGAATAGTTATTTAACGATTAATCGATAATAAAGTCGTCTTGGCAAAAAACGGCGAAACATTCAAGGCCAAGTGTGAATCAAACCATCACCAAGCAACTTCACACACCTTTTCCCACACAGAGGTTTCTGGAGCAGCATAAAAAAGCTATAAACGTAATAAAGTGGACGGCAATTGTGATATTCATTTATTCCTATACCCTGGCATCCATATTCATCAACCCTACTCACAGTAAGAAGCTGATTGGGCTCGTGATCTTTGGGACTGCGTGTGCTCTAATCTACTTTATATTCCTAGTAAGTGAAAACAGCTTTGTTCCTATTGATTGTTTTGCGATTGTTTGTGGGCCAATAATTCAAAAGCTTCTAGGTAAGTAGATGAGGGTCTATATCGACCGTTTTCAGACTCTCTGATCTCCTAAAAGAACTTATTCATTTCAGTTTATAAAGTCCTTCAACCCTCCTAACGTAATAGAGATGCTACAGAGTAAAGTGCCGTGGATCAACATGGCTGCTGCTGTAATGGTCGGTCTCACCTTTCTTGGTGAGTAACTGTCGGTCTCACTTTTCTCGGTGAGTAATGGGCGGTCTCACATTTCTCGGTGAGTAATGGTCGGTCTCACATTTCTCGGTGAGTAATGGTCGGTCTCACTTTTCTCGGTGAGTAATGGTCGGCCTCACCTTTCTCGGTGAGTAATTTTCACTTGTCAGGCAACGCGCTGAAAAGAAATGAGAATAGGGTCGGGGGAGGGGGCTTGCCAGGCCTCGAATATATGTTTCAGAATCTTCCCCTACCACCTAAGTCATTTAACAAATTATCTCTCCCACAGGTATTATCATCTATTTCATTGCCGTGTCCAAGAACAGATTACGTAAAATCCAAGCATTCGGGGGTCTGGCGGTCTATGTTCTACTCTGCTGGCTGTTCTCTGTCGACAGAAGGAAGGTAATTTAAGATCTTCATGATAATCATAGTCGAGCTATCCTTCCTGAAATGAATGGCCTCTCTCTTTCTTCGTTCATACAATCAATACATCAAAAAACCTCATTGGAATCGATAATCTAGGCGGAATATTATACGGAATAATATATGCATATGATATGGTACATGTGTTTAGTCTCCAATGGGGATGTGGGCTGATTTAGTGTGACTGTGCAAGATTCCCAGAAACTGCATGCAGGGCCACATGTTGGAATATAATAATAAATGTTGGCACGTGATCTAAAAAGGCAGAGTGCAAAGCTTAGAGTGCAGTAGCTTATCTTAATCGCATGAGGGGTGCACGCCTAGATAATGGGTATCTACACAAACGAACAACTTAATAGCCGATACTGGAAGAATAGAGGTGGTGTTGAAACATTTCTATTTTCAGGTGAAATGGAGGGGAGTATTGTGGGGATTGGGTCTTCAGTTCTCGTTCGCTCTGATTATCCTCAAGACAGCTCCTGGTAGAGACTTGTTTGATTTCATCGGCAACCAAACTACTATTTTCCTTGGTAATATGTGATATTGTGATCATACTTCTTAACATTCAGATGAACGACCAATCGTGACGAAGAAAAGCGTGGGAAAAACCCTTCGCTACCGTACAGGAAACCCCGTAAGAGCTTCCACTAAACCAACCCTCCATTATGCAGATTACTCCAAGGTCGGGTCACGTTTTGTGTTTGGTAATGTGGCGGTGGACGGTGCGGGGAAAGATGACCTGGTAACCAAGGGAAACGAATACACATACTCAATCTGGTAAGAGTTTCATATCTCATTCGCATGGCTCCAACTGATATATCCGAAGGCATTTTCGAGAATCGAGATTTTAACATTCTATTATCGCTTTTTGAAAGCTTGAATTTTTATAAATTGCTCAACCACTTTCGTAGGAGCTAACATAAACATTCAGAACTACACCGATTTAGTCTGAGACTAAATCGGTGACTGTAGCTCTGCATTTTTTGTGCCATCTAAACATTTTTCAATGCAGGTGTTTTGCCATCCTACCTACAGTGGTTTTCTTCTCTGCCTTCGTATCAATGCTCTTCCACATCGGAGTCCTACAAGTCATTATCATGGGTAAGTTGCTGTGTCAATACTCTTTCATATCGGGGTACTACAAGTCATTATCGTGGGTAAGTTGCATTGCATTGGGATTTGTTGGTTTTGTTGCGCTGGCAAGGGAGGGGTTATTTTGTTACCAAGGGGAAATTTAGGTGCCCACTACCGCACGAAGTTTCTTTGGATCATAGCAATGGACATACCAACCACCTTGGTAACGAAGTAACCCCTTTCCAGCGCGCGCGAAGGTCGCCCGACAGAGTGTGAGGTGTCTTCGATACCAACCAATCACCCGAAAGGTTTTTAAGCATTCGGGAACAGGCGCCTCCCGGGTGATCGGTGATTGGGTCATCTTCCCAGAATGTAGCTCCCAGAATAGCTCATCAAAACGAGTATTATGGTAGACTATCGAAAGAAAGGGATTGAATAGTTTAACCTCATGGACCGCAGGCTGCTAAACTTGTATATTGGTCTATTATATGATTCACATGTTTAGTTCTAGGAACTAGGCCACTCCTAGATGTTTTAAGTTCTAAAAGGGCTGCTAGAGCGCCATGTGGCTCTTGGAACCTTGGTTCACATTCCTGGTTTAATTGCTGACCTAGTCAGTGACCAAACCCAAAGTTTCACACCCATTTTCCAGGTATCAGTAAAGCCATGTTCTACACAATGCAGACCTCTGTGGTGGAATCTCTAAACGCAGCCGGAAACATATTCGTAGGCATGACAGAGGCCCCCCTAATGATCAGACCATTCCTTCCTAAAATGACGAAGTCAGAGATTCATGCCGTTATGACTGGCGGATTTGCAACAATCGCCGGTGAGAACATTGTATATGAATTTCTCAAGTATGTACTTCACCAAAACCAAAAACAGAGAAAAATAGATCAGGCTGTCAGGTGAAAGCACGATTTATCCATTGAATCTGGTCATGTTGATAGTGCATCTCTTTCCTTCCACACTTCCCTAGGTGGTAATGAAATGACTTTGTAACCAACTTCCCTATAATAGGTGGTGTATTGGCGGCGTATGTGGGTATGAACATCCCCGCTAAACATTTGATAGCAGCATCTGTCATGAGCTGCCCTGCAGCCTTGGCCATATCAAAACTTGTCTACCCTGAAACAGGTACAATAATGTGACTTGCGGAGTCACCTAGAACATGAACACAGTCACACCTTATTTTTTTGATCGACCACATCATACAGCTTTCATCAAAAGCCACATTCTATCAAATCCCATGAATTCTCTAGAGGTTATCCCAGTATATGTTCTAATATAAATCCCAATATTCTTTAGAGGTGTCCCAGTTCATGTCTGGTGAGGATTTTGTAATTCCACCGCTGGAGGATGCCAAGAACTTCGGGAACAGGCGCCTCCCGGGTGACCTCTGATAATTGGGTCATCTTCCCAGAATATAGCTCCCAGACTAGCTCATCAAAACGAGTATTATGGTAGACTATCGAAAGAAAGGGATTGAATAGTTTAACCTCATGGACCGCAGGCTGCTAAACTTGTATATTGGTCTATTATATGATTCACATGTTTAGTTCTAGGAACTAGGCCACTCCTAGATGTTTTAAGTTCTAAAAGGGCTGCTAGAGCGCCATGTGGCTCTTGGAACCTTGGTTCACATTCCTGGTTTAATTGCTGACCTAGTCAGTGACTAAACCCAAAGTTTCACACCCATTTTCCAGGTATCAGTAAAGCCATGTTCTACACAATGCAGACCTCTGTGGTGGAATCTCTAAACGCAGCCGGAAACATATTCGTAGGCATGACAGAGGCCCCCCTAATGATCAGACCATTCCTTCCTAAAATGACGAAGTCAGAGATTCATGCCGTTATGACTGGCGGATTTGCAACAATCGCCGGTGAGAACATTGTATATGAATTTCTCAAGTACTTCACCAAAACCAAAAACAGAGAAAAATAGATCAGGCTGTCAGGTGAAAGCACGATTTATCCTTTGAATCTGGTAATGTTGATAGTGCATCTCTTTACTTCCACACTTCCCTAGGTGGTAATGAAATGACTTTGTAACCAACTTCCCTATAATAGGTGGTGTATTGGCGGCGTATGTGGGTATGAACATCCCCGCTAAACATTTGATAGCAGCATCTGTCATGAGCTGCCCTGCAGCCTTGGCCATATCAAAACTTGTCTACCCTGAAACAGGTACAATAATGTGACTTGCGGAGTCACAGAACATGAACACAGTCACACCTTATTTTTGTGATCGACCACATCATACAGCTTTCATCAAAAGCCACATTCTATCAAATTCCATGAATTCTATAGAGGTTATCCCAGTATATGTTCTAATACAAATCCCAATATTCTTTAGAGGTGTCCCAGTTCATGTCTGGTGAGGATTTTGTAATTCCACCGCTGGAGGATGCCAAGAACTTCATCGAGGCTGCTAAGAATGGGGCTTCTGTTTCTATCGGTAAGAATTCAGAGCACATGTGATAGTACATTCTACCAAGTATCGATTTAATTGTGTCGGATTTTCACAGTTCCCCGATTTTCGAGAGGTGAAAACCTGGGCTTCTTTTCAATCATGTCAGGGATTTTTAATCTCCCGTGTAACACAAATTGTGACATGTTTTCAGGTTTGGTGGCGAATATTGTGGTCATGTTAATATGTTTCATGTCTTTCTACAACGTGTTTGAGACATGGTTTGCCTACTTTGCAATGTGTGTGGGCTGGGAGATCACACTTACGGTCAGTTAATTGAATTCGGTTAATCATATTTACAATCCAGTGATCTGAACTTTTATTAATTAAATTCAGTTAATTAAATTTAGTGTTAATGTTATTGATATGGCCAGTTTAAAAAACTTCTTTGTCTTCATTTAATGGAACTTTATTAATCTTTAAGTCTCTTCTAACTCTCTTCTATAAAATTGTGATATAAAAGTCCTCAAATACCCCATGCAGAAACAAGGGAAACCCTGGCTCCTAGGAATTGAGGAGAGCAATTGTAAACACGCAGGGGAACTGTTAGCTCAGAAGATTCTTATCAACGAATACTTCGCGTACGTTTGTAAACAACCAATGAGTAAACATGGTTAGTCTCGAACAATAAATCCAGTGCACTGACCAATAGTCGGAATCACGGACCAGTGTGTCATGGGTGCGCTAGTCTCTAGTCCTCGAAGTGATGACCGTATCTAAGCGACATACTACTGCTCCTTCATAAAGTGAAGTGATGGCCGTATCTAAGCGACATACTGCTCCTTCATAAAGTGAAGTGATGGCCGTATCTAAGCGACAGTCTGCTCCTTCATTAAACATTTCAATGGCGTGTGATGGCCGTATCTAATTGCGACATACTGCTACTCAGGTATGCATCTCTATCCAAGAAGATTGGTATGAAACTGGTGACAGAGAGAACTGAGATACTGATGACGTATGCGCTGTGTGGATTTGGAAATGTAGCGTCCATGGGAATTCAGGTAATTACACATGTTTCACGTTCATATTCTGCAAAACAATTGAAACTTCATGACGTGTCAGTATGAAGTTTCAATGATTTTGCAGATCTATCGAATATGATCTCCTGACTCTAGAAAATATGTCTGTGGGTGTGTTTGGGTTGTGGTCTAAAGTATCATTATTACTTGTTGAGTAACTCAACATATTATTCCCTAGGTTGGAGCACTGTCAGTTATGGCCCCAGAACGGAAATCAGACTTCTCGGGAATGGTATTTAGTGCCATGAACCGTCCATGTCACCGTACAGTTTACTGACGGACATATCGGCCATATGAGCTGGGGTGAGAGGTGGACTACACACTTTAGTATAGACTATAGCAATGCTATTAGCATAGGGACTCTCTGTACTGCGTTGGAGCAAATAACGTTGACTTCGAGGCTGAGCTGGGTCAGGGGTTCACTTGTGTGTACAGGGTCTCAAGATACAATGATATCTTAATTGGACTGAAGCCGATTTTAAGTATTATATTGAACGCTGTTGAGACGACATGAAATTATGACGTGTGTGTGTGTTTGTGGAATTACACATTTATACCAAGCTGAGCTTTTTATCAAGTATGACACGTGTCTAGACACACGTGTATACTACCTGCAGTTATTATTAACCACATAATGTTTATATTGAGTATTGTTAGCAAGCCAGCTGTGAGTTTTAATTCTTCAGTTTAAAATATTATGGGATCTGGTAATGAGTCAGCGTCATTATATATAATAATGAGTAGGCGACCAGCGTGTAATTCAGAAAATGCAAAGCGAGGAAAGGGAGAAAAAAGGTCGTGCAGTATTCAGCATGGCAGCGAAGTTTAAAAACTAAAACGAGGATGGTTTTGGAATGCTGAAACCGGTTTGGTTACTTTCACAACTGTATAAAGCGTTTATACACACTTGAGTTTTTATCAAAAACATGTTTATCCCTAAATCACCTCATCGGGTGCGATCTGAGGTTCATGCTCCAGGCAGTTGCCATAGTAACACGATTCGGGTGTATCTAGGTGTAGGTTGCCATAGTAACACGATTGTGTCTAGCTGTAGGTGCACGATCGCCAGGGGCACATACACGCAAAGGGCCGTTTCTTGTGGACGAAGGAATCATCCCACTTTCCATCCTTTCGAGATATGGCCACAACCCTCTGTTCTGTAGAGAGTTGTTGAGTTACTCAACACTTGTAGAGAGAGGGAGAAACAACGTGTAGTGGGGGAAAATTTGGGAACTATCTAGGGGCGTTGACCCGATTATATGAGCGCACTAGGTTTACAATCGGAACGGTGTTTGGCACCGGCACAGTACTGATCAGTGATCACTGTACCCCCATATGATACTTGTTCAGTAAGAGGGTGGTCACTTACTAGTGGTCAGTAACCGACCACCCCATTACTCAACAAGACAACTGGTCACCCCATACTCAACACCATGACGAAATATATACACATACCTCTACTGCCAGATACCCAGTTGTCAGGCTGGAATTTTCTATCCCAGGTTGGGCTCCAACCCAGGGTCGTGTTGTCATGGTTAATCCACTCGTTGGTGCCGTAACCCGTTGAGTTCATTACCTCCTCTACACCTATCCAGACCTACAGGGGGGGGGTTGGGTGAGGCGGGGAGCTAGGGGGAGTTCATTACCTCCTCCACACCTATCCAGACCTGGGAGTGAGGTAGGTATCATGGAAAATACTGGTCCCTGATTGGCTGATAACCAGTCACGTGATCTAAATAACGAGTTCTAATTGGTTGTTTACCCAGTTAGTATTGTTGAATCTTGGTGTATCGATATCCACTCCCAGGGTCATGTTAATTGCACCTCTCAGTTCGGCATTATCTTCTGCACTATTTATCTGGGTGGGTTGGGGTTCGTGAATTTATCTGCAGAGTGGATAATGTTTTGAGTGATTGGAGCTCCAAACAAAACTAGATTGGGATCATATAGCGATCAAAATAAAATTTATTTTACTTGGATTTGGTTAAAATGAGAGTGGACCGACACACTAACGGTAACACACTACCGGTAACATACTACCAAACAATAAAATCTAGATTTACAAATCTACAAATATCTAGACACCTACCATGGCCATTGTTAGTCCGTATGACTCACACAACTCCTTCGCCTTCCACCACTTGACGTGTTCCGCAACCACTATGTACTTGCCTGGAATTAGGGAAGGAGCTGGTTAGGAAGTAGAGAAGGGAAGGAGAGGGTAGGGCAACTACTTCTATGCCTAGAAGGAGGAAGAGGGGGTAGGGGGAATCCAAGTATAAGCTGGCATTTATAATAGGGGGGAGGAGGGGGCTAAACATAATCAAAAGGAGGGAAGTGGAATAAAGTTGACAGGGAAATTTGTACCATAACAACTAAATTCGGAAGAGGGAACTGTAGAAACCTACCACAGTAGTTGCAGACGTAAGGTGCCTCCATGTTATAATACGTATCATCCCACACCCCCTTCCTGCTAATCATGGCGTAGTTCTGGTAAATCCGGGTACTGAAACAATTCGATCAGGGCTTACAAGACTAGACCGGAATTTTTAGTTACTCAACAAGCCCAGATAATTTAGGAATGAGCAGAGAACTCTAATGGTCCTCGAGATGTTTCATGTGACTAGTGTGATTGTGAGCCTACTTTTTTCCATCAATTTTCATTTTCTTGGTTGCCTGATCTGGCATGTTCCGCATCCATCTCTGCCATATTGGACTGGAGCCATTTCCCCAACTCCAATTGGACGGGTCCCAGTTCTTTCCCTGCAGAGGAGAAAAGGTGATAAATTCGAGTTCGACTGTGGTGGCAATGCCACAGCACCATAAGTCATCGTGTTTTCTTGAATAATATGAGCGCACTATAGCACTACATCGAATCTAAAGATTCAAAACTGGGTCTTGCTACCAGATGAGAAAGGATAGATCAGGACATCTTCCGAAAATTTACTCTTTCCTTTCTTATCTGGTAGCAAGATCCCTTTTCGAAATTCAGCTGCAGAGATGAGCAATGATCCTCCCCCCCCCCCATGATCCGTACCGTTTCATCTCGGTCCAACTTCCTATCGTTATCCTTCGTTTTCCGCAGGTTTATCCAGGCCCAGTTCCTCCTGTCGTATTTTGTACCCTGAGGGGACGGGGAATTGATCAGTAACTCTTCGACAGGATTGTTTGAACACTATAATATAGTACCGCCCTTTGTTCTGTAGAGAGTTGTTGAGTTACTCAACAAGTAGTGGAGAGGGAGAAACAACGTGTAGTGATCAGGGAGATTTGGGTAGTATTTAGCGGCGCTGACCCAATCTGAGCATATTGTTTACAATCGGAACGGTGTCTGGCACCGCGCCACAGTACAGATCAGTGATCAATGTACCCCCAATATGTTTAGTAAGGGGGTGGTCAGTGACTACGTGTCACCCCTTGCTCAACAACATGATATTGATACTGTAACACACATACCTCTACTGCCAGACACCCAGTTGTCAGGTTGGAACTTTCTATCCCAAGTAGGGCTCCATCCGAGTGTTGTGTTATCATGATTAACCCACTCGTCAGTCCCATACCCCGTTGAGTTCATAACCTCCTCTACACCGATCCAGACCTGACATGGGGAGGGGAGTTAAATTAGACAGGGAGTGAGGGAGTGAGGGGGAGTGCATAACCTCCTCTACACCTATCCAGACCTGGGAGTAGGCAGGGAGTCAGGTTGGGTTATACTGTTTGGTAGGGAGTGAGATGGGGTTAGGCAGGTAGTGCGTGGGGATATAATTTTTTGGGCCACCCCATTATAATCTGTCAGAGCATTGGCCTCGCTCACCCTATTCTCGCGAAAACTATGGTCAGAGCATTGGCCTGACAGAGTATAATCTCGATTGAGAGAAGAGGAGTGATGGAGGGGTGTGAGAGGGAGTTGGGTAGGGAGGGAGTGAGGTGGGGATTATTGGAGTGATGTGCCGAAAATAATTTTTTGGGCCACCCCATTATAATCTCGATTGATTTCCACTGCTTACCCAGTTAGTGTTGTTAAATCTCGGTGTATCGATATCCACTCCCAGGGTCATGTTAATTGCTCCTCTCAATTCGGCATTATCTTCCGCACTATTTATCTGGGTGGGTTGGGGTTCGTGAATTTATCTGCAGAGTGGATAATGTTTTGAGTGATTGGAGCTCCAAACAAAACTAGATGGGGATCATATAGCGATCAAAATAAAATTTATTTTAGTTGGATTTGGTTAAAATGAGAGTGGACCGACACACTTCCGGTAACACACTACCGGTAACATACTACCAAACAATAAAATCTAGATTTACAAATCTACAAATCTAGACGCCTACCATGGCCATTGTTAGTCCGTATGATTCACACAACTCCTTCGCCTTCCACCACTTGACGTGCTCCGCAACCACTATGTACTTGCCTGGAGAAGGAGGGTAGGAGTTTAGGATATTTGGGAAAATTCTGGTTTACCAAGTAGGGCATTAGGGATCTTACGGTAAGTGATTACCATAACAACCACCCTGGACACCATAGCAACTAAGGGAAGAGGGAACTATAGAAACCTACCACAGTAGTTGCAGACATAAGGTGCCTCCATGTTATAATACGTGTCATCCCACACCCCCTTCCTGCTGATCATGGCATAGTTCTGGTAAATCCGGGTACTGAAACAATGGTCAGGGGTTAGACTATCATGGGATCCTGTCTGGCGCCGCGACCCCATCTGAGCGCCCTGTCAAATTTGGGTATGGCGCCGTCATACAGATGGGATCCCGGACTAGTTCGGAGATCCGAGCATTAGCAGAGAGTTTTAGTTCCCGAAGATGGTTGATCATGTGCTTGTGAACCTACTTTTTCCCATCAATTTTCATTTTCTTGGTGGCTTGATCGGGCATGTTCCGCATCCATCTCTGCCAGATTGGAATGGAGCCATTGCCCCAACTCCAATTGGATGGGTCCCAGTTCTTTCCCTGGAATGGATAAATAATGAGTTAGGCGAGGAAAATATATAATGCGATGTAAACAGTCCACCGGCTGAGAAAGGATCGATATATAGGGCAGTATACAGCAGGAACCGACCAAAACAAATAAACAACCAATCAGAAATCATTATTTAGGTCACGTGACTGGTTATACGCCAATCAGGCACCAGTATATCCTGATTCTGTCGGTTCCTGCAGTATTTTTATACTTCCTACTGCGAGGATCCTTACCGTTTCATCCCTATCCAGCTTCCTATCGTTATCCTTAGTTTTCCTCAGGTTTATCCATGCCCAGTTCCTCCTGTCGTATTTTGTACCCTGAGGGGACGGGGAATTGATCAGTAACTCCTCGACAGGATTGCTTGAACACTATAGGGTTGAAAGAGTCTTGAATTTAACTTGGAGCCAATGCGACAACTGCAATAACTCTAATCGTTATCATTTCTAGTCATTAATGAATACTAATTGGAAGGAATGTATGTACCAGGTAATCAGGTCCCCAGGCAATGTGCATCAGAGATGCAATATCCACGTTCTCTTGGTAACCATAGATATCTGCAAGGGTCACATTTCCTGAAAACAAGTTGTCATGGTAACCACGGTAACTTTAGGGTTATCTTGTGATAACACCATGGTAACCACATGGTAACCTACCTAGGGTGGTGAGTTCCCATTTGCCTCCCATGGCGGCACACACTGCACCATGGTAACCATGGTAACCATGGTAACCTACCTACGGTGGTGAGTTCCCAGTTGCCTCCCAGGGCGGCACACACTGTCCCATGGTAACACCATGGTAACCATGGTAACCTACCTACGGTGATGAGTTCCCAGTTGCCTCCCATGGCAGCACACGCTGCACCGTCGTAACCATGGTAACTATGGTAACCTACCTACGGTGGTGAGTTCCCAGTTGCCTCCCATTGCAGCACACGCTGCCTCTGCCTCGTAGAATGTCTTGTACGTTTTAAACAACATGTACCTGCATGCTGGAGGAGAAGGGGGATTTATTGGGGGGATGAGGAAGTTAAACTGAGGGAAGGTTAAGATGATGAGTCTGAAGTTCAGACTCTAAACTCTGAGAAGAAGATCTGGAAATGTCGATATAGTGACTACAGTCTGGAAAACTTTTACTGAATTCATTCCACTTACTTGCAACAACATCCTGGTTCTTCAGCAGCTGAGACATCTTCCGGGCATGGATGTAGGCGGGGTTGTTCAGGATTGTCATGTTGTTATACCCCACACCTATCTCGTACCCCTGTGAACAATTGGAGGGGTTAACAAATATTGGATAAATTAATAATTTAGCAATGTGAAATAGAGGGGCCGGGTAGGGGAATATAAATGTCATTCCCATGTTGAGAATAGGAAGCAGAAACATGTCAAGTCAAGGTTGTCAGGTTAAAGGCAGTCGTACCTGAATGAGAGCTGGGAAAGTCACCACCAGGAGAAACTGAATTGGTATCATTTTGATCAGCTCAGTATTCTTCTAAATTCCTGCAATTGTGAAGCTTCTTGTTGAGTAAGGGGGAAGAAGCTTCCGGGATGTTCGTGAAGGATTGAATATGGAGGCACCCTGTAAAAGATATCTCAGGGCCGGGTAAAAATAGAACGGACAACTCCAGGTGGAAAATAGAAGAAGTGATCCCAAAACAAGCCTTCTCTCTCTCTCACCCTCCCTCTCTCTCTCCTCTCTCTTTTGCTTGGCTAGTTTGATGTGGTCCACAATATATGTTAATGGAGACTCTCGGGGCAGTGAGAGAAGCTGTGATAGAGTAAGGGAGACAAGTGGGGATGAGAGAGAAAGTAAGGTTCGATCCGGGAGAGAAAAAGGGGATGCAGGGCTATGAATAGTTAGCCCAGATATGATTCTATGAGGCCTGGATAGCTTTAACTAGTGCATATCTTAACAAGCTTGTCCCATATCTTTTCAAGGAAAAAGAGCTAGGTGGTGCGAGCATATCTTAACAAGCTTACCATATCTTTTCTAGGAAAGAGAGGGGTGCGAAAAAGCTCCCCGATGATTATTCTTTAATAAAGCTCCAACCTCATGGAAATGGAATGGGGGGGGGGTGAGGAAGTTAAACTGAGGGAAGGTTAAGATGATGAGTCTGAAGTTCAGACTCTAAACTCTGAGAAGAAGATCTGGAAATGTCGATATAGTGACTACAGTCTGGAAAACTTTTACTGAATTCATTCCACTTACTTGCAACAACATCCTGGTTCTTCAGCAGCTGAGACATCTTCCGGGCATGGATGTAGGCGGGGTTGTTCAGGATTGTCATGTTGTTATACCCCACACCTATCTCGTATCCCTGAGAACAATAATTGGGGGTTAATACAAATGGGGGTCAACTTAAATTGAGCATTGTAAAATAGAGGCGCCGGGTAGGGGAATATAAATGTCATTCCCATGTTGAGAATAGGAAGCAGAAACATGTCAAGTCAAGGTTGTCAGGTTAAAGGCAGTCGTACCTGAATGAGAGCTGGGAAAGTCACCACCAGGAGAAACTGAATTGGTATCATTTTGATCAGCTCAGTATTCTTCTAAATTCCTGCAATTGTGAAGCTTCTTGTTGAGTAAGGGGGAAGAAGCTTCCGGGATGTTCGTGAAGGATTGAATATGGAGGCACCCTGTAAAAGATATCTCAGGGCCGGGTAAAAATAGAACGGACAACTCCAGGTGGAAAATAGAAGAAGTGATCCCAAAACAAGCCTTCTGCCTTCTCTCTCACCCTCCCTCTCTCTCTCCTCTCTCTTTTGCTTGGCTAGTTTGATGTGGTCCACAATATATGTTAATGGAGACTCTCGGGGCAGTGAGAGAAGCTGTGATAGAGTAAGGGAGACAAGTGGGGATGAGAGAGAAAGTAAGGTTCGATCCGGGAGAGAAAAAGGGGTGGGGATGCAGGGCTATGAATAGTTAGCCCAGATATGATTCTATGAGGCCTGGATAGCTTTAACTAGTGCATATCTTAACAAGCTTGTCCCATATCTTTTCAAGGAAAAAGAGCTAGGTGGTGCGAGCATATCTTAACAAGCTTACCATATCTTTTCTAGGAAAGAGAGGGGTGCGAAAAAGCTCCCCGATGATTATTCTTTAATAAAGCTCCAACCTCATGGAAATGGAATGAATGAGGGCGGAAGAAAGAGAACAAGAAGAACGTTACTCAAAGAACTTGAGCGTTTCTCAAGTGGCTTGATCTAGACCTTCCCAAAGTCTCTGCTAATTGGTTATGTTTTAGACGAGGGAGAGAGAGGTTGTTTCTGGGAGGGGGGGGTGTTAGTTAGACTAGATTGATGAGTAATTAACGAAGTACCAAACACACAGAATTTGGAATGCTGTGAACTAATAAATCATGACATTTAACCCACTTTCAAAATTGTACCAAGAAACACGCCAGCGCCGGTTCTGAAATTGTCTGTCATTGCATCCTTCCAGTCCATCATAAATCCGTTACCACAGTTACCATGGTTACCATAGTTACCATGGTTATTAAGACTCACAATCTTTCTTGCACATACAGGCAAAGGGCCTTTTCTTATATTCAAAGGAATCATCCCACTCTCCAGTCATTCGGGATATCGCCACAACACGTTGTTCTGAGAGAGAGAGAGAGAGAGAGAGAGAGAGAGAGAGAGAGAGAGAGAAATTTTGGTTTGAAATACGGTAAGAAGACGCGCTGAATAAATGCACTTTTTGACATACGTCTGCGTCTTCTTACCGTATTTCAAACACGGTATCTCCACTACAAGCGGAACTGTTGCTCAACAATTCAAACGGTGAGAATGATTCCTATACATAATGAACACAATGAAAACAGCCCTAAAAGCTATTTTAGGGCTGGACCACCCCCCTCCAAGTACTACTTACCTACACCATTAACAATGTAGTTGTCAGGCTGGTTCTTGTAAGCCCATTTAGGTTCCCATCCCAGATCACTTTCATCATGCTGAATCCACGTGTTAGTACCTTCCCCAGTCGTGCTATCCATCACCTCTTCCACTCCAATCCAAACCTGGTGCAGGGAAACATTGGAATCATACGGTATATTTTCCACTGGAATCAAATAGTAGATACAGTCGGACCCCGATTTACTGAGAGAATAATCTTACCCCGATTTGGCCCAGATTTAATTAGTTAATTAATTAATTACCCAATTAGAGTTGTTGAATCGTGGATTACTGTAATCAGTTCCCAGTGTCATATTAATTGCCCCCATTAGCTCGATATTCTCCTCCTCACTTCTCACCTATACAAAGGTTGTTGAGTAAGGGTAAAGGGGGAGTAAGAACCCTTCTGTCAGGTCAGTGCTCTGACGGGCAGGCCCTTTGCATGTGGAGGGGGAGGGATGGTTAAGTTCATATTGGCAGGTTGGCAAAACGATCAGGATATAAAAAGGATGGGAATGGGAATCTGGGGAGGGGTAGTAAAGATTTTGATAGAACAGGGTCGAACAAGGCAACGTCTTATTACCATAGCAAAGGTGAGTCCATATTCAGAGCACAAATCCTGAGCAGTTCCCCAGTCGACGTGGGCGGCAAAGATCATATACTTACCTGGATTATAAATTATTTTTGATTAGTTGTACTAAAGGGAGATAGTCAAATATTCACAAACAAACAAGCAAACAAACAAACCTACTCACCACAATAGTTACAGACATATGGTGTCTCCTTGCTACCGTAGGAATCATCCCAGGTCCCAATCTTGCTGAGTCGCACATTCCTTTGGTAGTCCGTGACCTCACCGTCTTTGTTAGTCTTACTGCAGAGGGAGAGAGATAGAGGCATATGTACGATCTAATTCTATTTAATTTTGGTCCCTATCCATTTTGATACAGAAGGCTAAAATAGCTTATTATGTCTATAATATCTGCTTCTGTTTTCTATTCTATTTCCATTCTACTGGTAGCTGACTCACGTTGCTACATCAGGCATGTTCATCATCCATTGGTCCCAATTAGGATTAGAGCCATTTCCCCAGACATAGTCCGACACATTATAATTCTTTCCCTGAAATAGAAGTTACTACTTTCGGGCGGGTACGGTCATCCTTCTGATGCAGCAATCACAAACGAACAAACAAACAAATAAGACAAGTTAAGACTCTGTATCAGTCCCGGGAATCTTTGTTGGTTGAGATCAGGAACCGACCGTCACAAGTAAACAACCAATCAAAACTCGTTATGTAGGTCACGTGACTGGTTATCAAATATCAGCCAATCAGGGTTCAGTATTTTCTGATTCGGTCGGTTCCTGGTTGAGATATTTTCATTTTGAACTTACCGTCAATGAAGTGCTTTTTCCATCAATCATAACATAATTCTCAGTCTCCGAATATATGATGTCGTTCACTTTTTGAAGGTTTATCCAGGCCCAGTTTTCAACGTCAAATTTATCGCCCTGTATGAGAAACATTTAAATTGAAGAAACTGAAGAATAAAGAAGAGCAGAATGGTCAACCGTCAGGAACTATAAATCGGCATCCACCCGGGCAGGGAAAAAATAAAACCCCCCAATTAACTTTTTCACATAAACACCTGGTGGGATCGCACCAGTTGTTTATGTCACCAACAAATGACTAAAGAATGTGAAACTAACCACATAGTCAACTCCCCAGGCCATGTACATCAGCATGACTACTTCTAGATTGTCTCTGTAACTGTAGATATCCGCCAAATTACTTGAGTTATCTGCACGGATAAACAAGGGTAACCATGGTAACGGATACATAATGGTAACCATGTTAACAATGAAAGGGTGTTTGATGTGTTAACCATGGTAACAAGTTTCATAGTAACCATAACTTACGGACAACTGATATGGGCCAGAATTCAGATAAAGATTTACAGGACGCACTTGCATCGGAAAATGTTTTGAAGTCCTTGAACAGCACATATCTGCAGGCTGGGGGACAGGGTTATTACTAAATTTTGTATTTACATAAAGTGATACAGGAACATCGTTCTACCTCACATTTAAAATTGGTACCACTAAATCCTTGAAATTATTGCTGAAATCTCGCCACTAAATTATGGCTGATCTGATTACCTGGGATAAACGGGGGTAACCATGGTAACGGATGCAACACTTACTTGCAACGACGTTTTGTTGCTGTAACAAATCCGTCATTCTCAAGACATCTAGGTAGAAAGATTTCTCCTCAGTCGTTCCATTGATTGTTATATTAAATGTGAAATCAGAGTTTGTAATGTTATATCCTTCGTTTATGTCCTTATATTCCCCAGTTGTTTTGTGGTCCGATTTCTTATCATCCGCTTCCTTTTTCCACTGAAAAAACAGAATAATTTAAGCCGAGGGGCAACCAGGGTTTTTCCCCCATCTAGAGCTTAGATTTCCCCATTTAGGGTTCTGATTCCCCCGTTTTTGTCTCTGTTGAAGGGTGGCCGGTGGGAGACAACAAGTTTGTCGAGCGACTATGTAACCATGGTAACCATGGTAACATAGCATGTTGTACTTACATCAATATCACTGCCAGCACTGATGATTGCGGGTAGAATTGCAAGGATTAGAAGACTTTTCATCATCACGATTAGTTGCCTTCAGGAACAGCGTATAGTTGGGTCTGGAAAAGTGAAAACTGGGAGGAGAGAAGCGAGGACACAAAACAGCTGAAGTGGGGGAGTAAGATTTGGGTGTTGATTTAAATACTATCTAGTATTGAGTGGGCGGTCGAAGCGAGAAAAAGAAGATAAACAAAGATAAAGAAGATAGACAAAAGGGGATAAAATTAGATAATAATGAGATTCCTACAATTTCGATGAGGGTTGAAACACTTAATAAACGCATTGCAGCTCGTCTAATACAAAGAGATTTCACGCCTCGCCACGCGTTCTATTCCTTACCCCGAAAAGAGATGTTGAGTTGTTCCTAACCCTGAAAAAAGATGTTCTATTCCTAACCCTGGAGAGAGAGTTTCCTAACCCTGAAAAGAGAGGTTGTTGAGTTGTTATTTAACAAGGAAAGATAGGGGTTCAAGCAATCTGCAGGCCTCATCAAAACCTGGAGGGGATCAAAGATTAATAATTGCTTTGCATTTAACTCTTCCAATTTTTCCATTGTTGACTCCACTCAACTAAACAACATTTCCATTGTTGACTCCAAGCTCCAATAAACAAAATTTCCAGGGGTAAGTTGGTTAGTTATAAAATATCTAACAATTTTGAGACTAAGTGGCGCTTTCCCGATCAGAGCGCAATGTCGAGTACGGGAATCAAACGGGGTCTGAGGGTCCACAAAACAATTTACCGGGTTGCGTGACCGGCCCCTAACTACTTAACACTTACCAGTCCAACGGCTTGCCCAGATCAACCCTTTTAGTTGGACATACCTAATCCCGGTCTGTTGGCTTGCCAAAACGGAGGCGCCTAGGCAATTCATCACACGAATTCGTAGCACATTGCAAGCAAACTCGATCCGTCTGTGAAGTTTACAGAACAGTTTACAGAACAACTAAGCCTGGCTGCCAAGGTAGTTCTTGAGCGTCCGTATCCGCTTGAAGTCGAAGAAATCCGAGTCTCGAACCAGCAGTTGTTGGCTGAGTAATTAACAAAGTACCAAAAACACATAATTGGAATGCTGTAACTAATTGAATCGTGACATTTAATCCACTTTCAAAAGTTGAACCACGGCCTCTGGTTCTAAATTCACACTCAGGCCTGATCAGGATCATCTGTCTCTGGGCCCAGTCCATCAGAAATGGTTACCAATTAGGTAATGAAGACCTAAATCTCCAC
>AVPN01001466.1:7670-19363 GCA_000695325.1 Pleurobrachia bachei | reverse complement strand
GGGGGGGGGCGGGGGGGGAGAACACGATGTATTTCTTTTTTTGTTACCCCAATCACTCAAGTTAACTAGGATTTATAGTTGTTGAGTAAGGGGGAAGTCCCCTCCTAGGCGCTTTTTGTTTAAAAAAAAAATCTGAGACATAACAGAGGTTTTCCACTTGTATTGTACTCCTATGGGGTCCCAGAAACACAAAAAAAATTTCCACTCCAACCGAGATGAAGAAAGTGCACAAAATGACCACGCCCTTTTTGCCTGTATTTCAGCCTTGGCGAAAAAGAGCAACTTTGCTTTGGATTGGTGTAGAAACAAAAATGAGGACACTAAAATGTGTAGAATGAGCAGCAGAATCGATTGGAACTAAGCAGAAGTCGCTATCTTGTCAGCTTCGAGAGATAATTGGGTAATTACGTATGCGCATAAGATAGCGACTTCTGCTTGGTCCCAATTATCGATTCTGCTGCTCATTCTACACATTTTAGTGTCCTCATTTTTGTTTCTACACCAATCCAAAGCAAAGTTGCTCTTTTTCGCCAAGGCTGAAATACAGGCAAAAAGGGCGTGGTCATTTTGTGCACTTTCTTCATCTCGGTTGGAGTGGAAATTTTTTTTGTGTTTCTGGGACCCCATAGGAGTACAATACAAGTGGAAAACCTCTGTTATGTCTCAGATTTTTTTTTTAAACAAAAAGCGCCTAGGAGGGGACTTCCCCCTTACTCAACAACTATAAATCCTAGTTAACTTGAGTGATTGGGGTAACAAAAAAAGAAATACATCGTGTTCTCCCCCCCCCCGACTATATTAGTTGTATTGTAGGGGCTTAGCCGCATAGCATTATATGCGTGACTTTGAGTGGCACTCCCTACGTCCTACGAGAGAGAGGGAGAGAGAGAGGGGAAGAGGGCTAGAGTGAGAGAGAGAGAGAGAGAGAGACATCTCAGCGCAAGCTACGGTTGTTACATCTAATTCTAATGCTACTGTCAAGAACTCTCAAACAGCAAAGGATGGAGGGAGGGAGAGACATAGAGGAGAGACAGGGAGACAAAGACCGAGAGAGAATGGATAGAGGGTTGGAGAGAAATACAGTACAGTCAAATTCACCGTCACAGAACAGCGATTCCATGATACACCCCCCAATATCACATTTCTTGTCTCCCTTTGGGCACTTATAGTCTGAAATGAGACATTGTAAATGTAAATGTGGTATTTGCTGCAGTTAAATAAAGCATATATCTGGTCAGATTCATATGTTTCTAAAGTCCCATGTAGAAATAGAATACATGTTTCTGACATTGGCGACATAGCCACCTAGTGCGATCCCCACACATGTGTGTCGGGATCACACCAGGTGTCTATGTCACCAATGTCCGACACACGCTCCGCAGAAATGAGAATAGCGTCAGGCCAATGCTCTGGCAGTCCGCGCTTGTGGGAGAATGAAATCTAAAGAAACTAGCGGGAACCCCCGATCTGTTGTTCGTAGACACTAAATAAATTCGAAACTCATTATTTCTTGGGCCACTAACGGTAATAATCATGATAAAAGAGAGAGGAATCACAAAACATATACCAAATTAAGAATCTAAAAACTCAAAATATAGTCATCTGTCATACTGCCACACTCCACAGTGCCACACTAAGTCTAACTGGTCAGAGCTATTGATTATTTACAAATAAAATGCAAGATAATTAGTTGTCATGGCCGATTTGCCGGATGCATATAGATATTACATACTCTACTGTACAAACTACAAATCAAACTACTGTACAAGTCACGTGATAAATTAAAGTGATTTTTTCTAAATTCTGTCTTTCTACTTTCACTCTGCAACTAGAACGTCATATTTTGATGCATCCTAAGTTTCACTGTCCTCATTTCCTCTCATAAGAAGTTGATCACAGATAATCCAGGCTTCTTGGTCAACAGCTGCTGACCTGATCAGTCTGGCAAGTCCAGCACTCCCCTCCTCCTCCATAAGAGACCTGTAGATATCAGCTGAATTATAAAACTGGTATCAAGTATGGCAATTGTCCGCCTGCTTCATTGTGTCGCCAGAAAGAAAGGGACAATGTTTCAAAATTTCAATTGAATTTGAATTCAAATCAAGATATAATCCCTTAATTTAAAGTGGACACGTGGTAAACTATTCCAATTGTTTAGTTTCTTGTCAACTAGCAGGATGCAGATGTTCTCACCTATCATGAGCGACGAGAGTGCGAAGAATGTGAGCCGAGATGTTTTGTACTATATTATCGGGTGCCCCTGCAACTCTTGTAAGCGCTAGAATAATCCCACTATTCACCAGGAGTTTCCTTGCCTGAAATTATAAAGATATTCAAAATGTCAAAGCACATTTGCCTGAAACTGAAATAAGGGTGCTAAAAAGTTTAGCACCCTTCTTCCAGGCCATAAACAGCTTAGTGTGATGTATCAATTTGTCAAACATATTGAGTCAAATTTTAATTTCAATTTATAATTCTGACCTTTTCAGATGCCTCACAGAAGTAAAGAAGAAGTTTGCTTGAAATGGTTCTAACGTCAATATCGCCAGAAACAGAGAGATTCTTTACCAACGCCTGGGAGGAATGGACGGATTTAGTATCTGAATTAAATTGTTCACTGCCAGGTCAATGATCTGATCGTAGGACTTGAATAACTTAGAATAGGATCAGGGCAATGCTCTGACAGATTGTTCATAATCATACTTTGCTTTATATCGTGGAGCAGCATTGCCGACTTATGCCTGGCCCTAACTAACCTGTCAGGCCAATGCTCTGACCACAGTTCTCGCGAGAAACGAGAATGGGTCAGGCCGATGCTCTGACAGCTAACTAACCGGTATGAGAGATGTATGGATGGTGACACTATCTGGAGACGATAATGCCATCATTTCAAGAGTCTGCAGGGATAGTTGCTGAACTGTAACATCACTACACTTTACCATACGTTCAAAGTAGGGTACTGAAAGTAGCATGTGGTGGTAACTTTTAAAACCAATATCAAAATAAGAGAAAGTAAATGCCGTGTTTAGTCCAAAATAATCCACCAAAATGTTAAACGTCCTCCTTGTATCCGTACCATATTTTCGGTGCTTGAGAAGTTCGCCTCGTAGAGTATCAGAGAAACTGACATCCAAAAACAGACCTGCCACCAATCTGACTGTTTCAACGTGGCCAGATACCACAACCTTACACAAGTCGTCCATTCTAGTGTGGGAGGGGAGGCTAAATAATCCTAATTAATCATTGCGATAGTTCTGCAAGTGCCATCCATACTATTTAGTTGTAACATCACTACACTTTACCATACGTTCAAAGTAGGGTACTGAAAGTAGCATGTGATGGTAACTTTAAAAACAAATATCAAACTAAAGTAAACTAGCGCACCCATTGGGTGCGCCTCAAGTAAGGGCTTTTTGATAACCCACCCGGCATCGCCGGTTGGTTCTTTTCGCCCCTTTCAACTTCAAAAACACGGTTGCTATGGCAACTGAATTAGTAACTATGGTGACTGGCATTTTAAAAGTCATTCGAAAATATCAACAAACTCCACTGAAAGTTCCAAAAGTATGACCAACAGCTTTACAGCTTTGGTTACATGACGTGTTTTATGAAGGAGCACTGTCGCGTAGATACCGCTGAACGATCGACTTTGACGTTCATCTTCAACTTATAATAGAGATGCCGTGTTTAGTCCAAAATAATCCACCAAAATGTTAAACGTCCTCCTTGTATCCGTACCATATTTTCGGTGCTTGAGAAGTTCGCCTCGTAGAGTATCAGAGAAACTGACATCCAAAAACAGACCTGCCACCAATCTGACTGTTTCAACGTGGCCAGATACCACAACCTTACACAAGTCGTCCATTCTAGTGTGGGAGGGGAGGCTAAATAATCCTAATTAATCATTGCGATAGTTCTGCAAGTGCCATCCATACTATTTAGTTGACTCCATTGCAGCCTATTCTCGCTTCGCGAAGAATAGACTCCCGCTCAGTTGAGAACAAGAACTCACGTACGCGCAATAAAAGTACGTTTTTCAGTAGTGAAAAGGGAAATCGCGCGTGATAGACCGTTTTAGGAGGCCTTTTTAGCTGACCTAGCACTACTCAAATGTCAATTCTCGCCTTATTTCGCATCGTGATGAATCGGCGGGTATTTTCCCATACTCACAAGGCCATGACGATTCACCAAGTACCCGCAGATTGTCCCGCGACCGAGTAGGAGCTTGCAGCCAGGTCTTTAAAGATTGGTCATGTTTAGCGTCAATTTTGACCCACTATTCCTTAAATGCTGATACTCGCGGGTATTTTCCGTAAAGCTAGGGACAATTGTCTGCCAGGGGCAACAAACGAGATGTAAATCGGTTCAGTAGTTCCTTGCAGCCAGGTCTTTGAAAAATTTACTCTAAAATCAATAACTGAGCGGAGGCCTATATGTGAAGATCGATCTCAGTCGCGCGCGACGTCGATCTCACTTAGGCATCCATGTGGCCAAACTATTTAGTAGGGACGTGGGACAAATCAGAAGTAAATTCGCAGTTTTCTCACCCATTTTCAGCGAGAATCGTACCCATAACCTCCTCCCCTTCTTCCGCCAATTGGCAAACGGCCAGCAGTGTCTCTTTGACGATATGATTGTCACTTGAGTGTAAGGCAAACATGAGAGTACTGATTCCACCCAGCTCCAAAAACTCATTCTGTCAGGGAAATGTGTTTAGTTGTTTACCAAAATTATACCGAATTTATAAGATAGATCATAGATATGATCGGATAAGTAACAATACCTGGATACTGCCAACTGTAAGAAGTTCAGAGATAGCTTCAATCGCGTATCCTCTCACTCCCTCGTCCTCAGTAAGCGCTAGATCAATTAGAACTTGTAACCTGCAGAATAATAAATGGGTAATAATAACAAAGAGGGCAGGGGCGTAGCGTGGCCTTCGGCCACGCTTCGTCCCGCTTGTCCGGGTCCAGGGCGGCAGCCCGGGCAGGGGGTTTGGGGGGTGAAACCCCCCATAAGCGGGGACCAGGGGCGCAGCCCCGGCGGGGGTGTAGGGGCGGAGCCCCCGCAAGCAGGGTCCAGGGGCTGCAAGCCCCGGTAGGGGTCGAGGGGGCGAAGCCCCCCCGGAAAATTTTAAGTTTTTTGACCATTTTTTATCAATCTGAGACCGATTTTATTGCATTCAGAATTAGAACCTGTGAGTGGTGGAGCGGATGTAGATAACAGTTTTTACTAAAGAGCACCTAATTAATCCTAATTACATAACCAGCTAAAGTCAGCTGCAAGCACTCTGATCTTTCAGTTTCACTTAAAATACAAACGTGACATTCGACCGTAACGTAACGGTCGTTACATTTGTAACGACCATCACGTAACGGTCGTTAAATTTTCTAACGACCGTACATGTATTTGAAGAGCCCCCCTTTCTCCCCTTTATGAGGTTGTCCTGGACAAGTGGGGGTCGTAAAACTCCATGTATTTCCCCTTTCTCTCCCTTTTTCTCTCTCTCCAGCGCTACGCTAGGGGTCCCCATATATTACCTGATACTCCGTTTGTCCACAGAGGTTGTGGACAACCCAGCTAATATCTCTCGTAAAATGAGGGAAAAATCGCAAAAAATTGTCGAAAAATCAGAAAAAATTCTGCAAAATTATTTTTGGCCATTGAATATTTTCTTGGTGAGATTTGGAAATTTTGCTCACTTGTCCATGGACAAGTGGACAACCGCACGCTACGCCCCTGAAAGAGGGAACACGACTGTGCGTGGTGTACCATGGGTGTTATGTTGGCATCGTAATAATAACATGGAATATAATTTGTTGGGTTGTTTTCATTAAAACGACAAACTCCTTTTACTTTTAGGTTTGTTTACTGCCCTTACTTTGGAAATAAGCCAATCCAATATGATTCGCGCGCGCCTGTGTAAAACGAACAAACGCTGCGCACAATATGGCACTTTCAATATAACATAGTTTGTGCGCGCTCCAATAAAGTTGTCTCTTGGTGGCATTGAGAGCACACTCTGCGCCGTGACGTCACACATGACGTCATGGTAAACTATAAATTACCCTCCGGCTGTAACGAGAGAAAACTTGTTGTCCACACTAGATGCCGCCATGTTCGCTAAATCAAGTGCCGCCGTTCGCTGTTCTTTGACACTGAAATATTGGGTGATCAGTGACAATTTTATAGTTCATCAGAATGTGAATTAATATTAACAGTTGATATCTTTGATTTTCCTTGCCCCGGATAGTGCTCTACTCAGTTCAAGATAGCTATATACAAATTAAACAAGGAAGTTCAAATTCAAATTGCTATTGCATATCATCAGAGTTCTGATGATATGCAATAGCATTGAAACATGTGTTAACGTTTGAATTTTAACTTCCTTGTTTAATTTCTATCAACAGTTGATATAATTAACTCACCTACTGCTACGAGCTGCAGTAAAGATATACTTGATATCTCTAATTTCCACAAGTACAGGTTCAACATAGTTCCCAATTTGAAATGCAAAGTTTCTCCACAACACAGTAGCCATGATACAGGCTGCAAGGTACCCTACTGTTTCAACCTGGAAGTGTAGTAGTTTAGATACTGGGAATAGTAAGGCCGATATTGACCCACCCCCCCCCTAATAACAGTAAAAAGATCGTGCCCTTTTTAAGTTAACCAGGTTGTGAGATGTGAGGGGGTCATTCAAAAGAAATACTCTCGTTAATTAATTAATCAATTAATTAAATAATAATATATCAACTCACCAAATAAACAGGTATGGAGAAGTAAGTTGGACCAGAACAGTGGAGCCATGGTGCTGTCGTGTTGGCAACACAATCGTGCTGCAGAAACAATGGGACGTTGTATTAATTAATGCGTGTTTAATTAATCTGTGTTTAATTAATGTAATTATTGTGTTTAATCCTGATCAGATCTCATTAATAATAACTCTAAACAATTGGAACTTGTTACACACCTGGATCACGGCAGGGATAGTACCAGCACTCCCAAGACACAATGCTGCTGCACCGATTGCTACGAAAAGAACCCTCAAATCGTTTCTGCAGAAAAATAGAATAAATTGGTTAGTTAGAATGACCCTTTTAACCCCCGTTAAAAATGACGACTTGTTCATACCCGGGCACGAAAAGAGAGGGTCGAACAAAGCAATATAAATACATGAGCCACTCATTATGTTCTTCACTGCATGTGGCATTTCATAGCGATATATAAGAGAGAAAGCTAAGAGAGGAAGATCTCTCACACTGAAAGTTCTGGTTTTTGATTTGATTTGTTAAGATAGAAAGATGGTCAATAACTGGTTCTTCACTTTCTCGAGTAGTTGAAACGGGTTGCAACTTGTGCTAGTACTGCTTGCCATTATATAGAAGTAACTACTACCACAACTCACCGGTCATGAAAAGGCAGACTTGTTAGTTGTTAATGCAGACTCCCTCTTCACACCCCCACCCCTCACTAGCTCGACCGAGCCTCTTTCAATTTATTCCGCAACAACTCACTCCCACCCACCCCCAATTTATATTAACTACCACGGTATACCCTATACTTTACCTCTTTTTGGTAACTACTTTACCCCGATATATAATAACTAATACCCTATTACACTTTACCTCTCATTCATTCGAAGGTAAAACCCACTAAGGCGGGTATATTTAGGACAAACTGCCAGTGCAATTGTTGCTGCTGCAAACTTGTAAAATGCAGTGTACCATAGGGTGGTAACAAGACTCAACACGCCCAGTGCAAATAACATCCATACACAGACCTAGGGGGAATTGTGGGGGTTTGGGAACATGGACACATTCGATGCTGGAAACTGGGGAAATATTGAATACGTGGGGGTAGATAAGGATTTATGTTAATGGAATTATATTATAGTCCCTGGTAAATGACTAAGGCGGTTCTAGGGATCCCGCCGCGCAATTTTTGCTGCTAAAGTTCAAATTCAAATTGCTATTGCATATCATCAGAGTTCTGATGATATGCAATAGCATTGAAACATGTGTTAACGTTTGAATTTTAACTTCCTTGTTTAATTTCTATCAACAGTTGATATAATTAACTCACCTACTGCTACGAGCTGCAGTAAAGATATACTTGATATCTCTAATTTCCACAAGTACAGGTTCAACATAGTTCCCAATTTGAAATGCAAAGTTTCTCCACAACACAGTAGCCATGATACAGGCTGCAAGGTACCCTACTGTTTCAACCTGGAAGTGTAGTAGTTTAGATACTGGGAATAGTAAGGCCGATATTGACCCACCCCCCCCCTAATAACAGTAAAAAGATCGTGCCCTTTTTAAGTTAACCAGGTTGTGAGATGTGAGGGGGTCATTCAAAAGAAATACTCTCGTTAATTAATTAATCAATTAATTAAATAATAATATATCAACTCACCAAATAAACAGGTATGGAGAAGTAAGTTGGACCAGAACAGTGGAGCCATGGTGCTGTCGTGTTGGCAACACAATCGTGCTGCAGAAACAATGGGACGTTGTATTAATTAATGCGTGTTTAATTAATCTGTGTTTAATTAATGTAATTATTGTGTTTAATCCTGATCAGATCTCATTAATAATAACTCTAAACAATTGGAACTTGTTACACACCTGGATCACGGCAGGGATAGTACCAGCACTCCCAAGACACAATGCTGCTGCACCGATTGCTACGAAAAGAACCCTCAAATCGTTTCTGCAGAAAAATAGAATAAATTGGTTAGTTAGAATGACCCTTTTAACCCCCGTTAAAAATGACGACTTGTTCAGACCCGGGCACGAAAAGAGAGGGTCGAACAAAGCAATATAAATACATGAGCCACTCATTATGTTCTTCACTGCATGTGGCATTTCATAGCGATATATAAGAGAGAAAGCTAAGAGAGGAAGATCTCTCACACTGAAAGTTCTGGTTTTTGATTTGATTTGTTAAGATAGAAAGATGGTCAATAACTGGTTCTTCACTTTCTCGAGTAGTTGAAACGGGTTGCAACTTGTGCTAGTACTGCTTGCCATTATATAGAAGTAACTACTACCACAACTCACCGGTCATGAAAAGGCAGACTTGTTAGTTGTTAATGCAGACTCCCTCTTCACACCCCCACCCCTCACTAGCTCGACCGAGCCTCTTTCAATTTATTCCGCAACAACTCACTCCCACCCACCCCCAATTTATATTAACTACCACGGTATACCCTATACTTTACCTCTTTTTGGTAACTACTTTACCCCGATATATAATAACTAATACCCTATTACACTTTACCTCTCATTCATTCGAAGGTAAAACCCACTAAGGCGGGTATATTTAGGACAAACTGCCAGTGCAATTGTTGCTGCTGCAAACTTGTAAAATGCAGTGTACCATAGGGTGGTAACAAGACTCAACACGCCCAGTGCAAATAACATCCATACACAGACCTAGGGGGAATTGTGGGGGTTTGGGAACATGGACACATTCGATGCTGGAAACTGGGGAAATATTGAATACGTGGGGGTAGATAAGGATTTATGTTAATGGAATTATATTATAGTCCCTGGTAAATGACTAAGGCGGTTCTAGGGATCCCGCCGCGCAATTTTTGCTGCTAATCTTGCAAATTTGGTCCGACCAATGTGTTCCAATATCTAAAACCAGCCCAGCCGCACACCGTGTATAATAGTTGGAATCGGCTGTATCTCTCGTTTCCTGTTTGCTAGACCCCTGAAACTACCGGTAACGCGCATAACGAACCGCCTTAGTCATTTGGCACGGACTATAATAGTTGACAACACTTAATATTTAAAACACACCTGCAATTTGTTGCACAGTTTCTCCCTTGTCTTGAGCGTGTTAACTTCCTTTACCAGCATTCGTTGGAGCGTGTCTTCAGTTACCCTAAAATATAATATACAGTTTGTTTATTTTAGTATTTAGGAAGCACTTGACAGGTGTACTACCGGGTCTGATCAAACCCCAATTTTTCTCTTTCTCTCTCTCCCTGTACCTCTTTCTCAGAGCGGGTTGCACTACTCAGGCCACTATTTCATCTGCCTCCTCAGTCCCTCTAATATTTTGTACTTTGCCCAACACCGTGTACTTTCTTCGGTTCTTTTTCTCAGAAATATAGTTCCGTTTCTAGTCAAATGTTTTCTGTGCTGGTTGAGAGAGTGCCATGAAAACGTCTCATTTCACACTTTTTCACCCCTTACCCCTGGTAGTTCTCTCGACTGATAGTGCTGTTTAGTCCATATATGAACTAAATACTAAAGTACTTTGTGATTTTAAATGACTTGAACTGGTATATAACGAAAACTATGCCTTCTCCCGCATATTGTCGTATTACTCATACTATTAACAGAACAAGCAGATTGTTGACTCTCTCTCTCTCTCCCTGTTCCATTCTCTCTTTTGACAATTAACCCTTCGTGCACAAATAGTTGAGTACTCCTTTTTACTTGTAACTTCTCACTTATCCTACTTTGACCTTGTCTTTGAATCTTGTTTATACCCTTCTTTTTTCCAGGGTTGAAGCATATCATATATAACAGTCTATTTGACAGCGACGCGTGCCATCACCAGTGACTTTATCATTCAACCTCCTGTCCGTATCTCTCCCCCAGAAGTCAGGAATATTTCCCAGCTAGTTTTACATTACACAGACTAGCAAAAGTGGGGCGATCGTACCGATCGCAAACCGAGGATATGTCTTTCCTCTGTCTTTTCTCTGGCCCTCTCTCTCTCTCTCTCTCACTTTCTTTCACTCCTCTCTCTTACTCGGATCATGTGATCTGATCTTCCTACGTCCGTGGACCAGGGTGCAGATAATGTGATCTGATGCTTGGTTGTGGGGGATCAGATTCTAATAATGTGATCTGATGCTTGGTTGAGGGGGATCAGATCCCCCAATGTGATCTGATCCAGAGGTCGATCGACCACCAAAGGAATGTGGGTGTGTGTGTGATGTGATCCAAATGGGTGGATCTGCATTATATATAGTAAGATTATCCTACAGTCGGGCCCCCATTTACCGGGAAACTCGGAGGAAGGGGTTAATGTATTGCGAAACATTAACCAATAACTTATAGGTAGTTTAGTTTAGGGAAGTAATTTTGATATCTCCTTCTGGTGATCAACACACACACTGGGGGTGGGAGAAGAACGCTAATTAGAGATGATCTAGCAGAGATATATCTATCTAGACCCCACCCCCTCGGCAGTGCTCTAGAGACATCATGTAGAGAATCTACATCACCTCTACAAATACAACACTTTCAGAACTCTGAATAATGAGTTCAGAGCAAGAATTAAATAGGGAAGAAATTCGAAAAATACTGGGTTTGACCGGGAATTGAACCAGGGACCTCCAGAGAGACATGCTCGGAGCTATACCACTAAGCTACCAAACCCCATGTACTGATCGCATTTCATCACTCTTTCAGAACTTAAACACAAAGTCCGTTTACAATACATTTGTCTTGAACAGTTCGCTGAATAGGGGAACTACACAAAGCATTGAGGGTTTGATAGTAAAACAAGTGTGTAGTAAACCGGGAGTGGGCGTAGAAAGAGAGCCGAGAAAGACTGTACGAAAGTAAGAAAAAAGGGGTGAGAAGAGAAAGAGAGCTAGAGAGAGAGAGAGAGAGAGAGAGAGAGAGAGAGAGAGAGAGAGAGAGAGAGAGAGAGAGAGAGAG
>AVPN01001465.1:0-13036 GCA_000695325.1 Pleurobrachia bachei | reverse complement strand
TATTCTGTTTCAGGTGTTTTATAAACACGAAGAATATGTGACTATGGAAAGGATCCCATAGATCGATGTTTGTACTGCTGGATAAATGTCTGTTTTTCAAGTCCTTTTTGACAAAGTGGGCGGAGTATATATGAAAGGAAGAAGGAAATGAACATGAACATTGAACAATGAATCGAGAAGATGAATAGACTAATTCTAAAAACAATCAATTACTTTTTGTATATGTAATTGAGTTTGTCTAATGATTTAATTGTCCACTTCATTCTTAATTGGCCGATTACAATATTGGTCTTCCGGATAATCAAAGATCTTTTCAATTTGTCAGATCCTGATCAAGAGTTCTTTGTTCTCAATCTCTTTGTTCTCGTCCAAATCAAATGGGAACACTCAATCGCGCGCGCGAAGTCGCGCGGTATCACACTCAATGCTGACACTCGCATGCCATCTTTTAACCGTTTCCCAAACCCAACTCTTGTACGTAACGCGCGAAGACTTGATTTGAGGGCTATATTAGCTTGGGTTTCCCTTTAGCATAGGAACGCGTGTAACATCTCTCTCCCGCCCCCCAACTGATTGGCAAGTGTTTGACATGTGATCTGCCCCGCCCCACATCTCACATTCACAAGTAGGTCTACCAAGAAACGGTAGTAACCCTCTGCTCCCGCTCGCCGGCTACGCCGGCTCGCGGAGCGAGGGTTACGAAAGTAACAAGATTTACCGGGCAAAACCCTTTCCCCCGAGCATCCCGGTAAATCGGGGTCCGACTGTACTCCAATTTCCAGGAATCTTAGGTCAAGTCGTTTGAAACGCACTTTACGCTAAATTTCATAGATTGCACCGTGGCTCTCGCCTGAGGGGGACGCGCGTACGAGAGGCCTCGGCCTCGCGAGCGCGAACAAAATAAAAACTGTGCGGTGACTAAAAATTTGGAATGCGCTACAATCCACTCGTTTGCGCCGCCGCGCCACACCTGTAGCATATGCCAAACTAAAAATTAAATTTTGGTAAAATTTTTCTGAAATCTGAGTGTGTTTCGATTTTCTGTGGTCTAGACTTGAGGGGAATGATCAAATCTGTTAAAAATATATATTCTCTATCATATTGCATTCAGTTTTCCATAGCTAGTTTTTGGTCGGGTGGTCTTAGTCGAAAAAAATACAATCTGGTCGGCCCCTGTCAGGCGTCAATTGTAATTGTAATGACCCATGCATTTTGAGTAAGCCCCTTTGACGGTTAGTGCCTACCCCTAACGATCCATGGTGCAGGAGGGATGTTAATTTGACGGCACCATGACAGGGGTTGTAGGAGATCCGTTGCTGTCCGCACAGCTGCAGGATATGTTCCCGGAGATAACTGCTGACATCATTGATGGGGTTAGTGATTAGTTTGTGTGACTCGCATCGCACTTTAGTGTATAAAAGCAAGCACGCTCTGTGAGGGTAGTTCAATGATTAGTTAATTAAAGCAATGTTAGAATGAGAAAATTCTGATTGTAACTTCATTTCAGGTGATCGGCAAGTTTCAGAGCCCCGAGCGTGCTACAGAGGAGTTACTTATCATCTCCAACAACATCGACATTAATCCTGATTATGTAATACCTCCAGAATATTCCAACCCACCGCCTCTAACCCCCACAGCATCCCCTCCCGTCACGCCAGTTAAATCAGAACAAAACAGCAAAAAAAGAAAATCAGAACAGTCAGCCGTTATTGTCAGAACTGAAGAGACTTTACCTCCCGATGTATTGGAGTTCCGAAGTGAAGCCTTCAAAGAACTCGAGGCTGCCAAAACTGCTGCCTCACTCGACCCTAAAAAATTTGTTGTTGACTCTGTGACCAACATTGATCTCAAGATGAGACTAACAGATCGGACTAAACTGTTTTTCGGCATGATGTCAGGACTAACTGCTGAAGTGAAGAGCATCAGAATGGTGACATCCCATCATGCGAGTACCAAGTTCTGGGAAAAAGCCTCTGCGTTAAACTGTAGGCCCAAGGTCGTTGAGTTGTACCGTCCCGTTGCCCTTATCCCAGAAGATGTTAGAGGGATGTTACAAATCATGCAATACCTTCATAGCACAACACATGGTGTAGGGCTGTACGAGCTCTACAGCTACGCCCCGCCCACAGTAACTCCATGCACACAAACTTTAATAGTGTGCAACGTTCTTCTCGGTTCTTCAATTCAGACTGAAGGGGAGGGAGGGGAGGAGGACACCTTGCCTCTACACGCTTCTTATTCCTCACAAATACTTGTTAAATATCTTGTGGACGTGACAACGAAACGGAGTGTGGCCGCTGCCAGACGTGCTGCCCGATACACAGATGTTCCTGAGGTCCTTTGGGAAAAACTGCCAGGGAGTATTCCCATCCACATGGCGAATAGGAACTTGAGGAATGTCGGTGATCCTTTCAATGAGATACTCATGCATGCCCAGAGTATATTTGACGGAGCATGTCTCAAGCGGACAATGTCCAAACACCACCCCCACCAACAACAAAAACCCAAACCCAAAACAATTGAGATTGTGATATGCCCCAAGATTTGGGCGGTATATGAGAGAACGCGTGCTCAAATGGGCACCACAGGTGGGGTTGAGGAGATATTTGCCTTCCATGCGACAGATAACAGGAATGTACCATCGATCATCCAGAACAACCTCGATTGGACACGAGCTGCAAGTCATGGTCGGGCCTACGGTGATGGATGTTATTTTAGTGAGTTTCCGGAGTTTTCAGCCAAGTACAATCATCACTGTATCATGATCTTCAAACTAATCCTAGTTCATTTTCAGGTGATCGGCAAGTTTCAGAGCCCCGAGCGTGCTACAGAGGAGCTACTTATCATCTCCAACAACATCGACATTAACCCTGATTATGTAATACCTCCAGAATATTCCAATCCACCGCCTCTAACCCCCACAGCATCCCCTCCCGTCACGCCAGTTAAATCAGAACAAAACAGCAAAAAAAGAAAATCAGAACAGTCAGCCGTTATTGTCAGAACTGAAGAGACTTTACCTCCCGATGTATTGGAGTTCAGAAGTGAAGCCTTCAAAGAACTCGAGGCTGCCAAAACTGCTGCCTCTCTCGACCCTAAAAAATTTGTTGTTGACTCTGTGACCAACATTGATCTCAAGATGAGACTAACAGATCGGACTAAACTGTTTTTCGGCATGATGTCAGGACTAACTGCTGAAGTGAAGAGCATCAGAATGGTGACATCCCATCATGCGAGTACCAAGTTCTGGGAAAAAGCCTCTGCGTTAAACTGTAGGCCCAAGGTCGTTGAGTTGTACCGTCCCGTTGCCCTTATCCCAGAAGATGTTAGAGGGATGTTACAAATCATGCAATACCTTCATAGCACAACACATGGTGTAGGGCTGTACGAGCTCTACAGCTACGCCCCGCCCACTGTAACTCCATGCACACAAACTTTAATAGTGTGCAACGTTCTTCTCGGTTCTTCAATTCAGACTGAAGGGGAGGGAGGGGAGGAGGACACCTTGCCTCTACACGCTTCATATTCCTCACAAATACTTGTTAAATATCTTGTGGACGTGACAACGAAACGGAGTGTGGCCGCTGCCAGACGTGCTGCCCGATACACAGATGTTCCTGAGGTCCTTTGGGAAAAACTGCCAGGGAGTATTCCCATCCACATGGCGAATA
Organism: Pleurobrachia bachei; assembly: GCA_000695325.1. Classification (NCBI taxonomy): domain Eukaryota; kingdom Metazoa; phylum Ctenophora; class Tentaculata; order Cydippida; family Pleurobrachiidae; genus Pleurobrachia; species Pleurobrachia bachei. The sequence continues at coordinate 9,365 of AVPN01001465.1, read as the reverse complement.
GGAACTTGAGGAATGTCGGTGATCCTTTCAATGAGATACTCATGCATGCCCAGAGTATATTTGACGGAGCATGTCTCAAGCGGACAATGTCCAAACACCACCCCCACCAACAACAAAAACCCAAACCCAAAACAATTGAGATTGTGATATGCCCCAAGATTTGGGCGGTATATGAGAGAACGCGTGCTCAAATGGGCACGACAGGTGCGGTTGAGGAGATATTTGCCTTCCATGCGACAGATAACAGGAATGTACCATCGATCATCCAGAACAACCTCGATTGGACACGAGCTGCAAGTCATGGTCGGGCCTACGGTGATGGATGTTATTTTAGTGAGTTTCCGGAGTTTTCAGCCAAGTACAATCATCACTGTATCATGATCTTCAAACTAATCCTAGTTCATGGGGCATATACTAAAGTTAAGCAGACTCATGGGGGTTTTTGCGAGCAGATAGTTATCTCCGACACCACCCTGTTCAAGCCTGTATATGTGTTACATTTTTAGAAATTGTCTCCTGGAAGTGTTGGACAGATAAGTTATTATTTAATTCAGATTGGTTTTTACAAACAAACAGAATAATGTTCAATTAATGTTCATCTGAAACGTGGCAGGTGCACGCTGGGATAGAGAGATGGAATTAGTATTTAAATAGGCTCAATTATTAGACGGTCTTTAATTGATCTTCCAGTTTATCTTCTCGTTACTTTTTAGGAGATATTATATGTAATGCATGTAATGCAAGTATTTTAATGCGATATTTTTATAGCTTTTTATTTACTAGATGGTGAGTAATTCTGAGATCAGAGTACCCTTTTTTCAATCAACTAACTAAATTATTATTCAATTTATTACAACAATTTATTACAACAACATCCACAATTCGATCGTGTTAATCATTATCCTACTTTCCCTGGTCTAGCCACTTTCCCTGTCCATTAACGTCCGAAAAGAGGGTCCCGTCACCACTAACCCCTCTCTCTCTCTCTAGTTTGAAGCTATGTTACTGTTAGCCGAGTTCTTCTCCCTCTTCTCCACCTCTCTGGGGTTCTGGATCACCAACCCGATTACATTTATTCTCCCAACCACTCTCTCTACACCCTGGACTGTCCACCTTGCTTTATCCTGGACGTTCCTTGTCAGCGCCGTCTTCTGCTGGATCATGTCCCTATTGACTGGAAATCTCTCTCAGGTAGGTAGATGAAGTTGGAGGAGTTTGGAGTCAAGTCAGACGGTTAGAGAGTGGGTGAAGTGGTTGGCTGAAAGTCTTTGTATCCTAGGTGTGGTTTTTTACATCCCCCTATTTTCAGATTGATAGACTGTGGTCGGTTCTCCCTCCTCTTTACTCCCTAATAATCACCCTGTTAACGGAGGATAAGGGAGGGTTAAACACCGTGTTAACAGTGATAACAGGTATCTGGGGATCTCGGTTAACCCTTCAGTTCATCTGGAAGGGAGGATACACACTGGAGGGAGAGGATTACAGGTATAATGGTGGATGGAGTATTCCGTAGTATGTAGACTTCTCTACTAGCCCTGTTAGTTGCTACATACCTACAGTACAAAATTTATCGGTTTCATAATTCCTTTTTTTGAATTTTAATCCATCGAAGTTTTTTATCCTATTCCTTTTTGACAGGTGGGCGTACGTTAAAGACGTATTTGGAGGAAACAAACTCGCCCTGCACATCTTCAATCTGTTCTTTATTGTAATCTACCAAAGCATCCTTCTCCTTCTCCTGATCACACCTCAAATAGCACTGCTCGGCGAGGACATGACCCTAACAACCATGGATACCATCCTAGCTGTTGTGTTCCTGTTCCTGGTTGTCATGGAAACCCTGGCAGACCGCCAGCAACAGGCATTCCAACATCGCAAACACTCTGGACAAGTGGGTGATAGAGAGGTGGAAGATGGTTTTGTTCAAAGTGGATTGTGGGCATACTGCAGGCATCCTAACTTCCTCTGTGAGATTTTGATTTGGTGGGTGTTTGCCATGGTCCCTTTATCCCGTGTTCGTTGTGGATGGAGTGTTGTGGGGGCGGTATGTCTTACTGGGCTGTTTACTGGAAGTCAGGATCTCACTGAACAGATATCTGCTAGCAAGTATCCAGAGTATAGGAGGTACCAGGAGACCGTTCCAGCGTTCATTCCTAGTGTTAGAATGATGACGATAAAACGACGGGATTAAAAACAATAAACTGGGATACACATTACACTATTAATTACTACTGACTACTGTTTTAGATGAACACTCACAGAGCGTTACCATATCAAATGTGAGCTACACAATGTTTTAGTTGTTTTACAGTCTTTTTAGACTTTTTATTGGGACATTATATATTTTGTGTATTTATCTTGTCTTGGTCGTGTTTTTATCACTCCCGAACCCTACTCTTCCCATAGCACGACATGGTCTAGTCTTCTAGAGAGCGGCATGGTGGACTTGGCGGAGTACCCTCTGACACTCCTCCTAATTCTTCTAATCCTCCTAATGTTAATATACGATCACTTCCTCCGTGACTATCTTGTTCGACCTTTAACTTGCAAACCACCTTCAGAACCGTGTCCCATCTGTTTGGATGAAATCAGTTATCCGGTCCAAACGAACTGTGGCCATCTCTTCTGTGGGTCCTGTATGTTAGCATACTGGGATAGTGCCTCATGGCTCCTCAACCCTCTACCCTGTCCTCTTTGCCGCCAAACCGTCACAGATATCGCTCTCCTACCTGAATCACACAACAATACGGACTTGCTGGCACGAGTTAATCAGTACAATAAGCACCACAAAACGCCCTCCCCATTAGTCTTGGTTGGCAGACTACTGGCAAATACCCTACAATACCTTCTGGAATCATGTTTATTGGATACAGTCGCGGTATTTTACTATGTAAAGATGTATGTGATACTTATTTGGAGGTTCGTGGTGGAGGGCAAGAAGGTTAACTTGGTTAAAAGGGCACGACGTCTTTTGCGAGGAAGGAGGTTCGAACAAGACACACGGCGTCTAACACATAGTGGAATGTTTCACGGTGGACTTGTTAATGGTGTTTGGGACCCATCATTACATTAGTCAGTTTTTTGTTATTAAACGAGCTATTTGGTGTGGTTTGGTTGTATGTGTAATCCAAAAAATGGAATCTTTATTCGTATTTAATTTCTCAGACTGAACTTTTTTAATCTGTTTGCCCAATTTCATTTATAATTTAGATTTCTCTCTTTTTTCCTATTTATTTTAGTTTCTTTTACAAAGATTCGCAGCGTTTTTAACTCTTCCTGTTTCTGACCCTTTTCTTATGACCCTTGTTTTAATAAGCATTCTCTCTAACACAGGTTTATACCAGATGAGAGACAACATGTTATAATCCAACACTAACAGCTAGAAATGGAGGTTGAAAAATCAAGTTACATTGAAGGATTTGGTGATGATGCGATCCTTGTTTTCTCCGTACTAGCCCTCATCACAGTGCTTACAATGGTATTTTACTGTAAAAAAAGGAAAGGGACATACGATATTCGGCCTATGGGGGCAGACGCCTCAAGACGCTCTTCAGAACCGTGTCCCATCTGTTTGGATGAAATCAGTTATCCGGTCCAAACGAACTGTGGTCATCTATTCTGTGGGTCATGTATGTTAGCCTGCTGGGACAGTGCCTCATGGCTCCTTAACCCTCTACCCTGCCCCCTTTGCCGACAGACCGTCACCCTGGTGTTCCTTAACTTCACCGAATCTGAATTCTCTTCCGTCTCAGAGGATCAGCCGACCTTGGTTAGCCGGATCGAGGAGTACAACCGACGGTTCTCCGGGGCACCTCGACCCCTCCTTGACTACCTCTACGATATCCCAACCCTTATCTCCCAAATGTGGTCAGACACGGGACTGGACTCTCTAATGAGGTTCCGGATCTACGCTTACTTCGCTCTGGCCCTTATCTACCTGCTCATGCCGATGGACATTCTTCCCGAGGCGGTGTTTGGTATCGCGGGCATTGTTGATGATCTTGTGGTTGTTGTGATTATAGCACTTTATATAACAAACACTTATCGGACTTATGTGGCGTATCGGAACCTCAGACCCCTTGTTAATGGGTTTGCTAGTCATGGATTGATGGACGATGCGTTGGGAGGGATATAAAAGATGTATAGTGTATACCAGATTGGAACTATAGGATGAATTCATATCAGGGAGAATCAAGGAGTGAGTGTCAGATCCAGAAATTAAATTGCTGTCAACGCATCAATACTCAGAAAATTGATAACTCTTTTTGGTTTGATGAAGTGTTTATAACACTAGCTTTGTTTTGAGGTCAAAAGATCTTTATAATCTACACATTTAATTATCTTTTATTTAATGAGCTCCTGTTTTTGAAAAAAAAAATCGTATAATAATTCGTACAATTATCTTTCTTTTCATCATAAAAGTTTCATTTCCTTCTTTTACATGTCTGTCTGTGTGGTATTCCCCGAATATAATACCTGGGGAAGTACAACCCTATTTCTGAGAATATACTGTCTACCCGGAAGTATCACCCAGTATCACTTGATATAATGAAGGAATTGCTGTGTTCATGTTTCATTAAAGTTGCATGATTTCTATCCGTCCTCACTGCTCACCTTGAGTACCTGTGACTTGTCAACTTCAAGTGTTTATTGTCAGTAGGATCATAACAACCTAAGATAATGTCATCCAAATATTCCCCATCTACTTTTAGACCAGGTTCTATCGTGTTCCACTCCTAATACACCCCCTTATCACGTTTAGCAAGTAGCCCTTCCACACTTTCAAGCTGGTGTTGTCGTCCCCTGACCCCTGAGTGAACAACGCCCTTATTACCACTCATGTTAAATAGTGTTCCTTCATAAAATGTCTGTTTAGCATGTAGAATGTTGTCGTCCCCATTCCTGTTTATCTCAGTGCTCCTTCATAAAATTTCGCATGTAGGATGGAGGAAGACGTGGAACTTGATTCAAAATATCGGTCCTACGCCAACCAGGTGGAGAAGGTTCTCAAGCAGTTCGAGAGTCCTAGAGAATGGGCGGACCTTTGTTCTTATCTCACTAAACTAAAACGGGTTAGTAATTTTCAACTCTCAAAACACAAGTCAAGTCTTGAATTATTGAACCGGGTAGGCCATGCCTTCCCCCCTTGGAAATCCCAGTAAGTAAATCCAAAAACTTCTGTTGAGGCTTGTTTATTCTACTTTTTTCTTTCAAATAAAAGGGATTTAGTAATTAGTACGCTGAGTTAATATAGTATCTACTATCTTGAGCCCGATAAACTGAACACTTCCTTTTTGGGATTAGCTAGAAACACTTCCCCCCTTTGTCAGGTTATACAAGAAGGATTAACAGCCCTCAAAAAATACCGCCTAGTAAATACTAACAAGCAGCCGTTCTATTATCATTTTCTCTAAAAACACACAGTGATTTCAAAAAGCATACTTTTCTTTCATCCTGCTATACAAACTACAAAGCAACTAAGTGTGTGCATCCTTGTGCTTTGTGAGAGTGTATTATATTCTTTATCGTAATCCTCTCAATTATGTGTACTTTTCACAGTACCATGGCTATATTTTTTACTCGCACAAGATGTATCAATGCAGGGAAAAACTAGGGTACAATGTGCAACAAAGTAAATGACGGTCATGCACAGGATAATAAAATATTATGTAATTGAGTGCGAAAAGGACTTTATTTTAGGTTTACTAAGTTCAAGTTCATTTTAAGTCGATATCTTACGCTGCTGAGCATTCAATTTGTGTGCGTGTGTGTGTGTACATTCCAAATCCAACCAAAAAAGGTTTAAAACCTCTCAGTTCTCTCACCCCTATAAGATGTGAACCCCTTTCCATTTCCATAGATCCTCCAAAGTAACAGCAAGTATACGGTAATACCCAAGAAGCTATTGGTTGCTAAGCGTCTCTCACAATGCCTTCATCACGCTCTACCCTCAGGTAATGTGCCTTGATGTATGCTCTGTTTTTCTTTTTTCTGTGTGTTTATATCTGTCTGTTTTCTCATCTGTTTCCTCTGTCTATTCCCTCTAATTTTTTGTGAAAAGGCCCCCATCTTTCATCCAGGCGTGCACTTGAGGACCCTGGAAGTGTATGTGACAATCTTCAAGCGAATCGGAAAGGATAGGTTGGCCCACGACCTATCCATTTACAGTGTGGGGCTATTCCCTCTGGTTCGGCATGCTGCAATGAGTGTTCGACCTAAACTGCTAGGTGAGTTACCTACACAACTTATATTATATCTCCAGATCTGTGCCAAAGCTAAGAAAAGAAGTGAAACAAACTCATGAACTAAACTGTTAGAAAATAAGATACTAACTAAATTATTCTCTCCCCCATCAGATATCTTTGAGAACTATTACATCCCCCTGGAGCGACAATTGATACCATGCCTTCACGGCTTCATCCTAGCCCTTCTATCCGGGTTGGAGGAGGGAAGCGAACATTTCGACAGGTAAATCAACCACACCTAAGTATCCAAAATCAGTCAAATATCATCTGTTTAATCGGAATGTTTCACAGCTATTAGACCAAACGTGGGCAGTTCACCAAGTACACTTAACTAATTAATTAACTAATTAGTTATCTCTTTTTTTAGTGTGACAGGTCTACTTGGTAGAGTTAAACTGGTAACGGACAGAACACTGTTCTATGGCAGCCTCTGGAGGGCTCTGATATCGGATCCAAGTGTTAGATATCAGGGGTCACTTTACGTTCTCAGCCAGATTACCCGCCGCAAGAGGGTAAGTGTCTAGAGTTGTGTAGCTCACACTGTATTTCATTTCACTAAATGTCAAATGACATCACAGAGCTGAGTGCATTCATTATGACGTGAGGGTTCGGCAAAGCAAGACGTCTAGAGCTCCCTCCACTCTTTTTGAAATTGAGATATTTTAAGAAACCAGTGAACAAGATCTAATCTAACAAATGTGTGCAGGTGGGACAAGCTATTCTAGGAGACAACAGGGAGACTCTTATCCGTGCATTATGCCTGGGTTTGGAGGATTCAAACACTCTCACTCAGAGGAACTTCTTAGACTTTGTACTCTTTGCCTGCCCCCTAAATTGTAAGTAGACCCCTCATATTGGGCTCATTACTTGTCCCTGGAAGCAACAAACCTAAATGTTCAATGTTCAAGAGAACAGAAAGTTTACCGTGTTTTCATGACAAGTATTATGCTGAAAATCAAAACCTGAAAGGTGTAGTAGACACCAGTTTTTGTAGAAGACAAGAAAACAGATATAAGTGGCAACATAAACCATCGGGTCACAATATGTGTGGTAATCTGCCACACACAATACAGCAACTCCTCCCCTTATTCTAGCTGTAACACACCTCAAATTATTCACATTTCACTCTCCCCCTGTAACACCCTACATTTTCTTTCAGCAAAAGATTTTTCTCGATCTGAGATCCACCAACTGATGCGATCAGCCCTGTGTGTGTTTCTCCGGAGAGACATGGCGCTAAATCGCCGTGTTTACAACTGGTTAGAGGGACATGGGGCGGAGGAGAGTAATGAGAGGAAGAGAATCAGTATGACGAGTATGGAGTTACATGCCATCATGACTAATGGGGATGAGGTGCAGGGAGATGAGGTCTACATTGAGGTAACAACAAGATTTATATAGGACTTGAATGAAAGACATCTAAATTATCAGTCATCCATTCTGCAGTACTTAAAATCAATTGGGATATTCAGATACAGGAATCTGCTTTTTATCATCATCTCCATAACAACACACAGGATCACGAAGAGACGGTTGCCATGACACCGGTAGAATCTGTGACGTCAGCCGTGACAGAAACAACAGAGCTGAGTGCCGTTCCAAACGGGGATATTGTGATTGAAGAACCACCACCTCCTGGACTCCGTACAATCGAACAAGAGGAGAAAGAGGAGAAGGTCATGGCTGAAGGTAACGATACATTCAGAATGAGGTTTGAGCTTGCCTTGCTCGACCCTTTTTCCGCGTGCTCCTATGAAACAAATTGGGTTTTGATCAAAACAAATCTGAGCAAGAATTAAGTATGTGCCAAATCCTGAAGGTAACGAAGAAGAGAAAGAAGACACAGGTTCCAGTGAGGGAAGGGTATCATCACGGCACTATGAGAGGATATACGAGTTGGAGGAGGGAGATACCCCCACCCCTCTATCTACTGATCCACCCTCCAGTAATGGGGATGTGGGTGTTGTTCAGAAGGAGGATGAAGATGTTGATCGAGTTGTTGTTGATACTTCCCTGTCACTGGTATGATAGTTTGTAATTTTTCGTAGTCAGGTCTGTATTCAGGTCTGTATTTGGGGATGGTGCAGAGTTGTAAGGCAGAGTTGTTTTACCATTTGAAGTTTTAGTTAAATTATCTAATTTTATATTCGTATCTTGATCAAATTCTATTCCTAGGAAGAGTTGGAGGCGACAAGAGCCAGATTTTTCCTAAACTACGGCCGACCCTACATGATGACGTGTTTGAGACTGCTACTATTTGAGGATGTGACGGATAAAACTGCCCTCATGCAACCATACCGAATTATAAACAGTCTCATGGACCGAGCAGATTTTGGTAAGGAGAAGGGGCGAGGAGAATTGCGCTGTGGTAGAGAGAGTGCTTTTCACAGAGTGTTGAGGGTTAGCTTTTATGGAATATTTCCGTGCTAATTAGAACTGATTAGTGTATACAGTGTGTACAAAGTGTAATTTAGAATACTGAAATTTGACCCGGTCTCATGTGGAACCCTGGAATTATCTCCTATCCAATATCAGGCATTCCTCTCTGAACCCCATCTCCTCTAACCCCTAACTCGTGTTTGGGTAACGCTCTCATCTCCTCTCTTGTTTAGGTAACGCTCTCATCTCCTCTCTTGTTTAGGTAACGCTATCATAGAGGATCTGTTGCTGGATATAAACCGAGCACTCTACCGGAATTGTGTTGCATCAGGGGTTACTGTCTCCTCAACTAGCATCACCCAACTAAAACTACACAAATCAGATGCCTCCAAAGGTAGCAGAGAGATAATTGAATATTATATTCATCACCGGTAAAAGCATACGTTTCGTTCCGGAAAATTTACTTTTGTATATTCATGGAAATAACAACCTCACCCCTCTCTAGAGCTTCGTAACGCTGCCAACATGTTGCTCAACAAGTTCGAACCGAACCTCCTCTGGGACTGGATAGCACAGCAACTCGCTGCACGTGCCCGTGACCCACCCCGTGGCTCGTCTACCCCCGAGCGGGGCGAGGAGGATGGGGATGAAGAGGGGTTGTTTACACCGAGCATGGAGTCTAGTTTTGATGAGTTACTATCACTTACTGACTTCCTTCTGGAGATTGTCTCATTCGTAAGT